>CM053032.1:52770158-52812338 GCA_028564925.1 Lithobates sylvaticus
AAGCAGCGGCTCAGCCCAGCCCCCAGCCCCCTGTCCCCGCCTCTCTGTCTTGTGATTGACAAGTGTGAATAGGGCCTTGGACATATCGGCTGCTGGTAACAAAAACAGTTAACTTATAGAGAAACTGTAAATTTCTACATTCTCTTCTTTCAGAAACCTTAATAATTCCAGCAAACTTGGAAGCAGTAGTTGTCCTAGTCATTTTCTTGCATATTCTGACAGCAGATCTGCCCAGTTTTCAATGATTTCAACATTTTGGAGTACAGAGTTAGAGTTAGCCATTTACCTTGATACAAAGAATAACCAACAGACAACCATATATTCTCACATTTGCTTGTTTTGACAGTACAGGTGTAAGGAAAGGAAAAAATATCAACAGTGATATCAGTGATGCACCCACAACAACTAGCTTGACCATTCATTGTCTTGTTATTGTAGACTATTTATTGGTTAGCACCAAGAATCGTTTTCCTTTCAAACACAGTATGGTTATTGGATAACTGGCCAAAAATTATCTACTGGTTATAAATTAAAGTTTGTGATCACCCTCACATTCATAGTTTTTGCCTGAAATACAGCAACTGTTTTATATCTCCAACGATTACCCATACTGTCTGATTGAGTACACATTAAGACAAATGATCTATATAATTCATTAGTTTAGAGTAGCCTGAACCAGTGGCGGCTGGGGGTTTCTTTTTGGGGGAGGGAGGGGCGGCAAACAATGCACCCACATCCACCCCCCCCCCTCCTGGGGCGGTCGGGTCAAACACCCACCCTTTTTTAAAGCCTAGTCGAGCCTCTGGGTTTGATTTACTAAAGGCAAATAGACCGTGCACTTTGCAAATTGCCATTGCCCTCTGCAAGTGCAGTTGCTCCAGAGCTTAGTGAGGTAAATGAGGTAAAGCTTCACTGTGCAAAGAGTACCCAATCATGTGCAAGAAAAATGTAAAAAAAGCATTTTTGCCTGCACATGATTGGATGATGGAAGTCTTCTGCTCATTTACTAAGCTCTGGAGCAACTGCACTTGCAGAGTGCAACTGCACTTTGCAAAGTGCACAGTCTAATTGCCTTTAATAAATCAACCCCTCTGTCTCTAATCACGTGCTTCAAAAAAAAAAAAAAAACCCCCATTGGAATCCATGCGTCCGGTGCCCCGCATGTAGATTAGGGGGCCGGACACATGGATAGGTGAGGGCGGCGCCCGTGCGCCCCTAATGGACAGGTCACCACTGGCCTGAACAATAAGAAACATTTTTGGGTTATTGCACATTCCGCTTTGCCTAAAAAATGAATGTAATTGTGTTAGATAAAATAGTATACTTTATGGGTTTAATTGGCCTCATTGTTTTGCCTTCAAGGCCACAAAATAGACATTAGCAATGTGAATACATCGTCAAAACATTCCAGTTTCCCAAATTGAAAACTCGTGATTCGCCCATGGTTGCTATTAATGAAGTATTCCGCTTTTGTTGCCTTTAGGTCCTCATTAAGCCCAAGACGTTTGGCTTTTTAAAAGCAACAGACCCAGTTCGTGTCAAACGGATTAGAGTTGGCTTTTTGCCAAAAGTATGTTTTATTAAAATAAAAGTTATTTTGGCAGAGAAAATATGACATTTAAACAATTTAATAATTTACTGTAAATGGAGTCCTGATTCCTACTTTAAAACAGAACGGCTTTGAGGGGGTTTCCAAACCACGCCACAGCCCTAAGTCCAAACATTGCAAACGTTCCCTGAAACTCTGCAGTATTTCAAAAATATCTCCAGGGAAGGGATCTAAGGAAGAAAAACGTGGATGTATTAAAGATGTGCCCATTTATTTGTCAAATTTTGGGCCTAAGATATACTTTCTTTTTATTTAAATATGCTGCAAATTATGCTCACATACAGGATTTCTGTAACTTGGCAAAAGTCTAGTTGTGAAATTTTGTGATATGTTTTCAGTTGTGGCATTGACTGCTGAGGGTCCTTGTGCATATAATTAGTTTGGGCTCAAATTTGTTTCATTATTGCTGCTTTATGTACATGGTTAATCTCTTGTGATATATTATATTGTGTCTGCAAGTTGTGTTCCTGCTACACTACATGATTTCCTATCCTTCTCATTTTGATACCTTTATTGATAAAACTTGTGATAATTGTATACCAACCAATGGACCATATGCCATGCCACAATATTTACAGTTCATAGTCCTTTATCGGCTTACTCTGAAAACAGACTCATGATAACTAGAGATGAGTGGGTGTCCTCTGAACTCACCTCTCACTCCTTTTTACTCTTTTTTTAGTCCATTCAGCTGTGGGTCAGGTCATCCAACACTTTGCAGGGTATGTAAACAAAGATGTGGGATGCTGGTGATGCAAGTACCCTTATATGGATGCATTTACATATTTAGTCAAAGAAATTTGACTGATGTTACCGCAGCTGATTGGACTAAAAAAAAAAGAGCATGACCCTGAAGTTCAGATAGAGGTGAGTTTGTAGGATGCCCAAGCGCATCTCTAATGATAACAATGGAAGAGAGGACCCTTCTCCATCACAGGCACCCAACCTCTGTGAATCGCTCTCAAGGGCTCTTTTTTTTTTTTAATAGCAAAAACTGATTGTACTGAGTATCTATACAGTATATGGGAAGGTCAGGAGGACAATTTGAGCTGTTTTTTTATCGGAGTGCATCTGTGTATTGGCAAAAAGACTCTGGATGCAATCAGTAGTCGTTTATCCATTACTTGATATCAGGAACCAGGGCCTGTTTACAAATGTTGTCGCACAAGAGTTTCATAGCTTTCACCCAGGATTCAAACATTTTTCCAAATAAATCTAATTAGAAAACATGTGAATCTTGGGTAAAAGTTGGGTGAATCTTGCCTGAAAATATTTATAAGCAGACCCCTAAGTGTATCTAAAAGCCAAAACTTTTTTTCTTTAGTTATGAATGGTTTTTGTACCGTGTGTGTACCTACTAAGAAGATTTACCTTCTTTGTTCGTTCCTGTAACCACCATCATAGGACTGAAAATAAGAGAAAAATCTAAAATTTTATCGGAACAAGGATGGAAAATTTTACAATGGAGACACTTATTCTGCTGGCAACTATCTAAAAGAGCATTTTCCTCATTTCAGACAGTATTTCTCTCACTTTGTATTGCTTCCACCTGACAGGAAGTGAAGAGGAAAAGTTTTGACTTTAGATATACTTTAAAAGAGTTATTCAATTATCATAGAATTTTATGTGTGCATTTATAGTATTACTACCTATGTCCTTTAACTTATGGCTTCTTATACAGTATGTGTACACCTAAACCTGGTCTAGTGAGCCATTAACGAACCAGACACAAAGCGGATGTTCTGGCAGCAGAAACCTCAGAAAACACTTAAGGATTGCATGTAACCAAGGCAGAATATATTCAGCAGAATAAGAATGAATATTTTGTTTTATTCACAAATATCTATTGAAAGAGGGTATTAAGACACTGACATTTTGGTGAACATATACATGCTGTAGCTCCAGTCAGTGTTTTTTCCCCCTTACATGCATACTTTCGATGGCAGATGTTGGAAATAAATTTCAGATTGTCCACTTGCCATCCAGCAGCAATTGATCATCAAAGTCTTTCATATGGGCTCTGTTACTAATCTAAAAGTATGCTGGGAAGCTTGGCCTTGCTAGAAACATATGTTCAGATGTTCTACAACTGTTTTAGACTTACAGGGGAAAAGCGTGATTATATAAAATGACATTCCTTATGCATGCACATGAAGCACTGTGTTTCTTGTTTTCTGATCAGCCTTTAGGCCACTCAGGTGGTGTCTCCAATGTCCTCTGCCATAGCTTCACTCCTTTTATAAATAGATATGTGTAGTTTGGAGTTTGTTAGAAGTGGAAGAAGGATGATCACAGGAACTCTATGGTATCCCATTTGCTTCTACCTCCTTTTGCATAGTTCTCAATATTTCAAATGTCGTTATCTTATATATTATTGAAGCAGTCCATATATAATATTACCTTGGAGGACTGTGGATTATTAGGGCCCATTACCACCAGGCTGGTCAATAGTGGGGCATTTAAAGCACAGCCATTAACATGCGTTGTGTCAAGATAGCCCATTAATTTGAATAGGCTACCAACACACCACAACAAACTGACAATTGCATCTTCTTTTGTAATGCAGCACAGTGCAATACATGACAGTGTGTTACCATGTATTGTGGTGTACTGTATTCAATATATATATATATATATATATATATATATATATATATATATATACGTACAGTATACAGTGCTGTGCAAAAGTTTTAAGCGGGTGTAAAGAAATGCTATAAGGCTGGCCATACATTATACATTTTCCAATTTTAGGTCTGACCTCTTATTATATTGTTTTGGTATATCTAAAGGAAAATTGTATAATGTACGGCCAGCCTAAAGTTAGAATTCTCTCAAAAATATATATATTTTTTAGTTGTTTATTTTTATCAATTTTCAAAATGCAAAGTAAGCGAACAGAAGAAAAATCTAAATCAAATCAATATGTGATGTGACTACCCTTTGGCTTCAAAGCAACATCAGTTCTAACACTTGCCAATTATATCAAGCAGGGGCTAATGATCATCAATTTCATATGTAGGCTGAAACACAGTCATTAACTGAAACAGAAACAGCTGTATGGGAGGCTTAAAACTCTGCTACTAAGGTAAGGTTGTGGAAGATAGTTTCATGTCACAGGTCATACACAATGGCGAGACTGAGCACAGCAACAAGACACAAGGTAGTTATACTGCATCAGCAAGGTCTCTCACAGGAAAAAAATTCAAAGCAGACTGGGGTTTTTAAGATGTGCTGTTCAAGCTCTTTTCAAGAAGCACAAAGAAATGGGCAACTTGAGAGCCATAGGTGCCGTAATCGGACAAGGAAACCTAATGCAACAGATGAAAGACCCATCATGCTTACTTCCCTTCGACATAGGAAGATGTCCAGCAGTGCCATCAGCACAGAACAAAGATGTCCAGCAGTGCCATCAGCACAGAACTGGTTGGAAACCAGTGGGATTCGAGTACATCCATCTACTGTCCGGAGAAGTCTGGCCAGTCTGGCCTTCATGGAGGAATTGTGGCCAAAAGTCATACCTGTGACGTGGAAACAAGGCTAAGCGACTAATCTATGAAAGGAAACTGTACTGATGAGTCAAAATGTTAAGTATTTGGCTGTAGCAGGAGGCAGTTTGTTTGCTGAAAAACTAAAAAGAAAAAAGTCACCAAAGCGTTACCTTGTCCTTAATAAATTAATAGTGACCAAATAAATTAAGGGTAACCTGCACCTGTATGTACCGTCACAATTAACTTTTCAAGGTATGATCCCTAAAGACAAAAGCAGCATATAAAGAATAGGATTATAGATCCACAAGGGTATCTTATACGATGGACACTAGCAGTATTGTAAAAAAAATACACAGCTTTATTCATACAATCTGATTGTTCTAATAAAGCTGTGTATTTTTCTACAATACCGCTAGTGTCCTCGTAAAAGATACCTTTGTGGATCTATAATTCTCTTCTTTATATTACGTAAAATAATGAGAGACTGAAGGCAACAGTGAACAATGGTAGGGCTTTCTTTGGGGCTGCCTTTCTGCAAATAGTGTTGGAGATTTGGTCAGGACCATGGTGTCCTCAATGCTGAAAAATACAGGCAGATACAGTACCTATCCATCATGCCATACCATTAGGGAGGCATGTGGTTGGCCCCAAATGTATTCTGCAGTAGGACAAAGAGATTTCAGTGCAGCAGAAGCAGCGCATACAGGAACTTAAGAGCACCCTGAGTTTCTGGCAAGATCAACAGTTTTTTTGCACAAATAACAAAATAGTTTCAGTTGTAAAGTTGAGCAAAAAGAGGCAAAGAGGATCATTACTAGGTTTTACATATACTTTAAGGTTGTTAGCAGGCGCATATATTTCCAGGGACTGATATCCAAAAACTGGGATCATCTCTTGAGAACAGAGACATCCAGCATCTGCCATTGGTAGATTATAAAGATTATAGCACCCCATAGGTAATGCACCTGCCTGTGCATGTGAGCCAAATTCAGGGTGTGGGGATGTTCGGCTGAGGAGGGGAGTAGCAGCTAAATAATGGAAGGTCCCTGCCCTCAATGAGCTTACCATGTAAAGTCCCTATCTCACATTGGTACATACACACAAATACTAAGGTCAGTTTAGACAGAAGCCAGTTACCCTACCAGCATGTCTTTAGAGTATGGGAGGAAACTTACGTAAGCACAGGGAGAACATGCAAACTCATTGCATGTAGTGTCCTAGTTGGGATGAAAACCGAGGACCCTAGTGCTAACTAATAACTTTTTACTGACTGGAAAAAGATTTCATACATTAAAGGATTCCTTCTTCCTCTCATTTTCAAATCATTATTTGAAAGTGCCCCCACCAGCAGAAGAAACCTTGCAATGTTGGCAGATGTACTGTCTGCAGTTCTTTGCTTTACTCATCGCTCATGTTTCTTGTGATGGATTTAAAGAGTACGCCAGAGTACACTTGCAGATGACTCTAACCAATCAGAAGTCAGGATTATGCAAGTTGCATAATCTGAAAATACTGAAATTGGAAATAATTGACTTTGTAGGCATGTATAAAAGTAATGACAAATTTTAATAGTTCACATAAAATACCTACATATACAACACATGATTTATAAAAATAGATATAGGACACAGTAGTTTTTTCTGGAGGAAATACTAAATCATATACTTCCTGTGGGGCAATACTAGACCTATCAGGAAAATGCCCACACTGAGATATATGTACAGTGGTGTGAAAAAGTGTTTGCCCCCTTCCTCATTTCCTGTTCCTTTGCATGTTTGTCACACTTAAGTGTTTCGGAACATCAAACCAATTTAAACAATAGTCAAGGACAACACAAGTAAACACAAAATGCAATTTGTAAATGAAGGTGTTTATTATTAAAGGTGAAAAAAAAATCCAAACCATCATGGCCCTGTGTGAAAAAGTGATTGCCCCCCTTGTTAAAACATACTATAACTGTGGTTGTCCACACCTGAGTTCAATTTCTCTAGCCACACCCAGGCCTGATTATTGCCACACCTGTTCACAATCAAGGCATCACTTAAATAGGAGCTGCTTGACACAGTAAGGTCCACCAGAAGATCCTTAAAAGCTACACATCATGCCGAGACCCAAAGAAATTCAGGAACAATTGAGAAAGAAAGTAATTGAGATCTATCAGTCTGGAAAGGGTTATAAAGCCATTTCCAAAGCTTTGGGAATCCAGCGAACCACAGTGAGAGCCATTATCCACAAATGGCGAAGACATGGAACAGTGGTGAACCTTCCCAGGAGTGGCCGGCCGCCCAAAATTACCCCAAGAGCACAGCGACGACTCATCCAAGAGGTCACAAAAGACCCCACAACAACGTCCAAGGAACTGCAGGCCTCACTTGCCTCAGTTAAGGTCAGCGTTCATGCCTCCACCATCAGGAAAAGACTGGGCAAAAATGGCCTGCATGGCAGAGTTCCAAGGAGAAAACCACTGCTGAGCAAAAAGAACATCAAAGCTCGTCTCAATTTCTCCACAACACATCTTGATGATCCCCAAGACTTTTGGGACAACATTCTGTGGACCGATGAGACAAAAGTGGAACTCTTTGGAAGGTGTGTGTCCAAGTATATCTGGTGTAGAAGGAACACTGCATTTCAGAAAAAGAACATTATACCAACAGTAAAATATGGTGGTGGTAGTGTGATGGTCTGGGGCTGTTTTGCTGCTTCAGGACCTGGAAGACTTGCCGTGATAAAAGGAACTATGAATTCTGCTGTCTACCAAGAGATCCTGAAGGAGAATGTCCGACCATCTGTTCGTGTACTCAAGCTGAAACGAACTTGGGTTCTGCAGCAGGACAATGATCCTAAACACACACCAGCAAGTCCACCACCGAATGGCTGAAGAAAAACAAAATGAAGACTTTGGAGTGGCCTAGCCAAAGTCCAGACCTGAATCCTATTGAGATGTTGTGGTATGACCTTAAAAAAGGCCGTTCATGCTCGAAAACCCTCTAATGTAACTGAATTAGGACAATTCTGCAAAGATGAGTGGGCCGAAATTCCTCCAGGACGCTGTAAAAGCCTCATTGCACGTTATCGCAAACGCTTGGTTGCAGTTGTTGCTGCTAAGGGTTGGCCCAACCAGTTATTAGGTTTAGGGGGCAATCACTTTTTCACACAGGGCCATGATGGTTTGGATTTTTTTTCACCTTTAATAATAAACACCTTCATTTACAAATTGCATTTTGTGTTTACTTGTGTTGTCCTTGACTATTGTTTAAATTGGTTTGATGTTCCGAAACACTTAAGTGTGACAAACATGCAAAGGAACAGCCACTTTCACACCACTGTATTCCTCTTGGGTGTTCCCAGAGTCATTATAGATGAAAAGAATTGCTCGCTCTACATGTTTCGCGACCTGAGCTGTCGCTTCTTCAGGAGATTCAATGTTTCTAGTTAGAAGAACATACTTTAATTAGGATAAAATATAAACTATAAGTATTAAGGTACACAGTGCATATGCATATACAGTATACATGAACTCACTAAAAAACAGTGCTTTAACAGAAAGTTTCAATGCTCACCAAGCCAGGGAAGTCGTAACTGCAAAGAGGTCCCCACCAAAAGAGGAGGTAAAAACCACAGGCCCTAATACTAAGCAGCAGCCAGTATTAGACTGCTAAAGTGTGCCTGTTTCACCTGTGGTAACCCTTGTCTGGAATATATGGTATGGCTCTGGCTGTAGGCAATGTGCCATTTAATAATGGGGCCAAGATTCCAGCACTATGTGATTTTGGTGCCACCACTGCAAGGATTTCACCCAGGACACGTTTGATGCTGAGAAGTATTTACTGCTATGGTTTTTTTTGGGGTTAGAATTTTGTTAGTTTAGTAGTTAAAAGGGTTGTAAACCCTCGTGTTTTTTCACCTTAATGCATCCTATGCATCCTAAAATCTTCTCTCACTCAGCAGCCCCCCCAGCCCCCCCCCCCCATTTTACTCACCTGAGCCCATTTGTTCCCCCGCCAGAGATGTGCTCTACCTCTCTGGCCGGGGGTTCTTGGCTCTTGATTGGATAGATTGATAGCAGCGCAGCAATGATGCAGGGGGCGGGGCTGAGTCTGGCATTCTGTGTCTATGGATGCACATGCTGGACTCGGGAGCACGCCGTAACCCCCAGGAAGAGCTCTTCTCCTAGGGGGTTAACCAATGCGGAAGACGCGAGTGCCATTGGGGGACCCCAGAAGACGAGGATCAGAGCCACTCTGTGCAAAATGAACTGCACAGTTGTTATTTAAAAACAAAAAGAGGGTTTACAACCCCTTTAAGGTTATAGAAAATTTGAGTTTAGGTTAGGTGAACTGTTACATTTTAGGATTAGTTTAAGAGTTAAGTTTAAGTATTACCAGGTTAGTAGGAATGGGGTTAAACAGTACATTTTTTGGTGGGTTAGAGGTTACTGTATGTTGAAGGGAGGTGGAAACCTAAAGTTTTAATATTTGGACAGAGTTTTGAAGTCTCAAAGTCTCAAAATTATAGAGTTAGGACTGCAGCTGCAGTACACTGGGGAAGCCGTGACATGGCATGCATACGCATATATTTGCAAATGTGTGCAGAACCCCTTGTTTTTAAAGTGAGCTGTTAGGGTCAATTCTGTTTGTTTCAGGTTGGCTGGTAAGTGAGCTGGGAATTTTTGTTTGTTTTTTGACATGCGTCGCCCTTCCAGGTGCTCCTTGCTGCAAAGGCCAGTTATAGGTTGGGGTGGTTGCCATTTGAGGAAGGATTATAACCCTCAGCCCGAATGGCTGAGGGTGGTTGCCATTTGAGGAAGGATTATAACCCTCAGCCCGAATGGCTGAAGAAAAACAAAATGAAGACTTTGGAGTGGCCTAGCCAAAGTCCAGACCTGAATCCTATTGAGATGTTGTGGTATGACCTTAAAAAGGCCGTTCATGCTCGAAAACCCTCTAATGTAACTGAATTAGGACAATTCTGCAAAGATGAGTGGGCCGAAATTCCTCCAGGACGCTGTAAAAAGCCTCATTGCACGTTATCGCAAAAACGCTTGGTTGCAGTTGTTGCTGCTAAGGGTGGCCCAACCAGTTATTAGGTTTAGGGGGCAATCACTTTTTCACACAGGGCCATGATGGTTTGGATTTTTTTTCACCTTTAATAATAAACACCTTCATTTACAAATTGCATTTTGTGTTTACTTGTGTTGTCCTTGACTATTGTTTAAATTGGTTTGATGTTCCGAAACACTTAAGTGTGACAAACATGCAAAGGAACAGCCACTTTCACACCACTGTATTCCTCTTGGGTGTTCCCAGAGTCCTTATAGATGAAAAGAATTGCTCGCTCTACATGTTTCGCGACCTGAGCTGTCGCTTCTTCAGGAGATTCAATGTTTCTAGTTAGAAGAACATACTTTAATTAGGATAAAATATAAACTATAAGTATTAAGGTACACAGTGCATATGCATATACAGTATACATGAACTCACTAAAAAACAGTGCTTTAACAGAAAGTTTTAATGCTCACCAAGCCAGGGAAGTCGTAACTGCAAAGAGGTCCCCTCCAAAAGAGGAGGTAAAAACCACAGGCCCTAATACTAAGCAGCAGCCAGTATTAGACTGCTAAAGTGTGCCTGTTTCACCTGTGGTAACCCTTGTCTGGAATATATGGTATGGCTCTGGCTGTAGGCAATGTGCCATTTAATAATGGGGCCAAGATTCCAGCACTATGTGATTTTGGTGCCACCACTGCAAGGATTTCACCCAGGACACGTTTGATGCTGAGAAGTATTTACTGCTATGGTTTTTTTTGGGGTTAGAATTTTGTTAGTTTAGTAGTTAAAGGGGTTGTAAACCCTCGTGTTTTTTCACCTTAATGCATCCTATGCATCCTAAAATCTTCTCTCACTCAGCAGCCCCCCCAGCCCCCCCCCATTTACTCACCTGAGCCCATTTGTTCCCCCGCCAGAGATGTGCTCTACCTCTCTGGCCGGGGGTTCTTGGCTCTTGATTGGATAGATTGATAGCAGCGCAGCAATGATGCAGGGGGCGGGGCTGAGTCTGGCATTCTGTGTCTATGGATGCACATGCTGGACTCGGGAGCACGCCGTAACCCCCAGGAAGAGCTCTTCTCCTAGGGGGTTAACCAATGCGGAAGACGCGAGTGCCATTGGGGGACCCCAGAAGACGAGGATCAGAGCCACTCTGTGCAAAATGAACTGCACAGTTGTTATTTAAAAACAAAAAGAGGGTTTACAACCCCTTTAAGGTTATAGAAAATTTGAGTTTAGGTTAGGTGAACTGTTACATTTTAGGATTAGTTTAAGAGTTAAGTTTAAGTATTACCAGGTTAGTAGGAATGGGGTTAAACAGTACATTTTTTGGTGGGTTAGAGGTTACTGTATGTTGAAGGGAGGTGGAAACCTAAAGTTTTAATATTTGGACAGAGTTTTGAAGTCTCAAAGTCTCAAAATTATAGAGTTAGGACTGCAGCTGCAGTACACTGGGGAAGCCGTGACATGGCATGCATACGCATATATTTGCAAATGTGTGCAGAACCCCTTGTTTTTAAAGTGAGCTGTTAGGGTCAATTCTGTTTGTTTCAGGTTGGCTGGTAAGTGAGCTGGGAATTTTTGTTTGTTTTTTGACATGCGTCGCCCTTCCAGGTGCTCCTTGCTGCAAAGGCCAGTTATAGGTTGGGGTGGTTGCCATTTGAGGAAGGATTATAACCCCAGTTGGGTTAATACAGCTTTATTATAGAGATTTTCCTTCACATACTGTCACAGTGACAACAGTTTCATCAGACAGGAAGTAAGGACAATTGTTCAACAGTGTCGCAGATAGAAATAACATGCTTTTATTAGTAAAGTAGGGAAAGGCTAGAACCCCAATTTTTTTTTTGTCCAGACTGGACTTGGGTTTTGAAATGTAAAAGCAGATTTCGCATATTAATATTGAGCACAAAACACCATGTAATCTAAGGCAGGCTTTCCATACTAAATATAATGTCATGTCTTTTTTTTTCGAAAGTGTGAAAAAAGACATGTCACAAAAATAGGAGAAACATAATAATCTTGACCTGAGAAAGCCTTTTAAGTCATCCTAGAAATATCTTGCACCGCTAAAAATATTTTCACAATTAAAATGATTGATCGCGAAATGTTAAACTGAATCACCTTCACGTCGACCTGTTGTCACCTTTTGGTCTCTAACGCCTCTTTATAAGGAGAATCGTCGCTTGCACATTTGGAGATTATGATTCTTAGTGAGTAGCATCATATTAATAGATTTTGGTGGGTTTTGGCAAAGCTTGAACACATTCCGTTTTCTTTATGTGCTCCTCGAAGTTTATTTTTACATGGCGCAGTCACATGCCATTCAGAGGCGCTCAGACAAGTTTTACTGTTTGCTTGGTTTTCTCGCCTGTGTGATGTGACCACGATCACATTAAGCCACTGACTCACATTGCAGAATGTTCCATTTCTATGTTTATATCCAGTAAAACCACACAACAATAAAACGCGCTATTAACAAGCTTGTAATTGCTTCCTTGCAAATAGATGAATATATCTGTCATTTTTAATAATGTCCTTTCTGCCTTGGTCAACCTGTATCAGCAAACACATGTATGGAAGGATGAAGATGTTCTAAGTTTAGTATTGGATGCCTGAAACAGAGGAACGTAAATCTCTGTAGATTTGAAACGGAACACGTCCTTGCTGGCATAATTGATGTTGTAATGCAAAACAGTGAGATCAGATTTTCAAATAGTATTTGTTGCACGTCTTGTAGCATTTTTTTCACCTTTTTTTGAAATAACCACTGTGCTCAATAAAATATGTTAAAGCTTAAGTTTAGGTAAATTTACATAGTTGCATTGGTCCAGCTTGGACCATACCAGTGGAATCCCCATAGAAGCTGAAGTAGACACTGCTACTCCAATGATCTCCACTAACTTCCAAGTCCTATGCCTTCGGCTGCCCTTGTGAACACAGAAGGTCACTCACTTGCTCCATTTATGAAACACTTTGCATTATCTTGATCAATGCAAAGCATTCTCAGATTGGACAAGGTAGAGAAGCTGGATGGTGAAATCCTGATCTCCAGCTCACCCAATCAGAGAACACCTTGCATTCATTGAGAAAATGTAAAGTGTTCTCTGAATGGTGCCCATGCCAAGCAGGGGGAGTCCTATGCTCAGTAGGTAGCAGGGCAACTGCTCGGCACAGGAGCCAGAAGCAAGTGGAGATCACTGGAGTTCCTACTAGAGTAATTGCCAGCTTCCACAAAGATTCCACCGGTATAGTACATAATACTTACATGTAACTATGTAACAACTGCCATACCTAAACTTCAGCTTTAACATGTGTTAAAATGCACCTGTTACACTCTATCTACCCCCAGGGCTTCACTCGTCAATTAACCACTTTTTAAGAATATTGCTCTGGAACCAATCATCTACCCCAGGTCCTTTCCAAAAAATATTCCCTGCTGAACACACCCTCGGAACAACCACACTTATCCTGTCTAGTAAAGTGGGAGACAGATCTAAACCGCACCTTCACTTCATCACAAAAACAAAATATTATCAGATTCTCCCTCAAATCATCCTTATGCACCAACATACAAGAAAATAATTTAAAAATATTAAATAGACGGTACCTCATGCCCAGTGGATTACATACATTGACACATCAGACCATTGTTGGCGATGTCGAGGGGACAGAGGGACAATCTTGCATACCCTTTGGTCCTGCCATTACCCATAAATTCACAGAATACGAGATACCCGATGATCCAGCATTCTTCCTGCTACATGCATCAAATATCCTAGCTAAAACCTATAAAAAGGCCATTATACGTCATCTGCTAAACGCCACAAAATCCTGCATCCCTCTTTTTTGGAAACAACAATACCCACCGACCACTGCGAGTTGGCTGAGGAAGGTGGAGAATATAAATTTTTACAGCGCAAAATAAACGTGAAATATACACAAAGACCTGGAGTCTCGGATAAGGGGAAGACCCTATTCAGAACATAAGCCTCTCAATGGATTCACGTTGATACCTGTCTCTATTGACCTGAGCCATTGCCTGACCCCTTTCTCCCCCTCCCTCCTGGCCATTCTTACTCTACTCTTTCCCTTTTTTCTCCTTTTTGTTTTTTCCTTTCTATCTCTATTTAAGAAAAAGTGAAAATAAAGACTGGGCAGCCCTGTTTCCCTACTTAAGTGGTTGTATAGTGTTTTTTTTTTTTACTTTTACCTACAGGTAAGCCTATAATAAGGCTTACCTGTAGGTAAAATTAATATCTCCTAAACCTGTATAGTTTAGGAGATATTCACCTTTCATGCAGCCGCTGACGTCATGCGGCGCATTCGCTGTTAAGGCCCGGCTGAAGGTCCGGCAGAACTGCCAGACCTTGCCGGGAAAAAGACACCTGCGCGCACGCACGGGAGTGACGTATCGCGGCTCTGGCCACTCACAGCGCCGGAGCCGCGATACCCGGAAGACATGCCGAGGCAACGTGTCAGCTCCCTCGGCGTGGATCGGGTGAGATACCGGCGCCTCGTTCTAAGGTATTTCATAATGAGCCAGTATGCGCTGCATACTAGCTCATTATGCCTTTGCCTTGCAGGTTTTTTTGTTTTTAAAAAAAAAAAAAAAGGTGCTGGTTTACTACCACTTCAGTAATAATACATTAATCACTGTTACTGTATGAGACATTCTATAATGTTTTTCAATGTACATAGTAACCATTTATTGTACATACCGATTTATTGTGATCTGATAACACGAGATTATAATCTCGCTTGATTGCAAGTTATTACTGTAACACCTGGGTTTTATCCTTTCTTGAAGTTCAATAAAAATGTAATTTGCAAAAAAAAAATTGCACCTGTAAATTGCACATGTAGGCAAAGAAACCGGTTCACTGTCAAGCCAAAACTTTCTTAGTTTTGAGAAGTTGGGAGGGGTTAGAATTCTGCTATCTGGTGCTTTTCTCACTTCCTGTCCTTTGCGCTGGTGTAAGAACTAGATGTTAAAATTTATAGGTGAAGTAATAAATAAACAAACGTGATCTAAAATGGTGAACGTTTCAAATGCAAAAAAATGGAACAAGTCCTAAAAAGAGCTGCAAAAACTAAGAGTCAACGCTAACTCGTGAATCAAAAATAAATAGGCAGTGTTTTTGCGCTAAAGTGCATCAAGTGTTAAAGTGCTCTGTAATTGCATCAAAAATAAATGAATAAATAATCACTAAATAATCAAGACCAACAGTGATCACTGAGTCGTGACTCAGCTGTTAATAAAGTGCAGTGAATAAATCCTTTGAGTGCATACAGTGAAAAATAAATATATATACTAAAAATGTATACAATCACTATTACAAAACATATCAGTGAATAAAAGTGATATAAAACCAAAGATCTCTAATTGTAAAAAACCATAAAACAGGGGTGATAAACAATGAATCGATCAATCAGTGAAAAAATCAGTCCATTGAGTGGTTCAGAGTAAGAATGGTGTGATAAAAGTGACACCTATAAGGAACTAAAATAGTCTCTATAATGCAGATAAATTATGCTTTTTCTTTCTGTTTTCCACACGTGGGGAGTGCTGGGTAGTGAGGGTCTGTCCAACAATAGTGCTCTCTAGCCTCTCACCTCTCTTTAGGTTAAAATCGGCATTTATAAGAACTCCTGTGGCAATCTCCAGCTCTCCAATTCCCAGTATGGCTCTCAGTGCATTCAGCTTTAAGGATAAAACGATGCCAGATCGGAATCTCCACTTCCCCACAGCAATGTAATGTCTCACCCTCCGTGGGTGGTAAATCAATCAAAAAATGAGAAAAAGTGGAGAAAGGGGACCCGATCGTGAAGTATATCAAAATAGGTTTTAATAGAACAAAAGTAAATGCTTACATTAAAAACAGCAGCTGGATGAATGTGTGCGCGGTCTCTGTGTCAAACACTTCCGGTATCCTGACCAATCCCTATGCATTACGTCACGTGACCTCGTGACTTCTTCAGGGGATGCTGATTGGTTGTTTGGTTGTCTTTTATATATGACAACCGGAAGTTGTGTAGCGGCCATTTTGCCGTGGTCCGCGTATGTAAACAAAGCGCGGCCATTTTCCTGTGGACTTTCTGTACTTGTTACGCTCTGTAAAGCGGACCTAGTGGCTGCGCTTATCGGTGATGTTTATTCTGTTGCGTGGTTCGGGATTATCTCATGTGTCTATGTAGACACACAAGGTTAAATGAGCACTCTGCCCAGTTAGTCAAATGACATCTAGTTCCGTAGAGCACCTCCAACCATTACCAGGACCATTTCTAAGTGGCGCTGAATAGCGGTATCAAGGACAGCCCCAAAGCTAAATATCCTCAGGGATCACATATTTTTATTATTATTCTGGTCTATGGGGAACCGTCACTGGCAATTAAGCGATTGTCATGACAAAGCCTCCATGTGACCTCTTAAGGCAGAGAACAAATAAATCCCTATATATGCATATGTGTTAAAGATGCCAGATCTATCACGATATGCATCAACGAAAGCTGGGTTTGGCCTATAAATGTGCCAGTGCATTCAGTAATCTTTCTGTACAAGATCATGATTGCCCCTGAAAAAATATGTATGTATACATATATCAACCATACTGTAAATATTCCTGTATGTGTTGATATGCAATAATTAAACCCCATCACTTATTACCCCATACATTATTCCTGTGATATCAACAATCCACTATACGCCATAGCTCTGGGATTGTGAAAATGTACAAACAGAAAATTCTAAAAAATGAAAAAGAAAATGAAAATGAGAAAAATATATAAATAAAAAAATGTAATAGTAAAATTGTAATATAGATTCCGTCCCCCCAAAACAAGGGCATATCCTACTATGTAAATTCTGTATCATATAATGTGAGTGGCTAAATATTAAAATCCATTAAAATATGTTAAAAATATGTTAAAAGTCCTTATGAATATGTCCACTCCTTAATGTTCTGAAAGATTCTTCAGTTTAATATTGTGTCAAACTGTGTGTGGGGTATCCATATTGTCCACATCTATGCAATTGTTTTTTACCCACCTCTGCCTGTTCAATGCGGTTCTGGATACCGAAAATGTCCTACAGGCCTCATCAATAAATATACAGTCTGTACAACCATACAGATATAGTGAATGCCAACATGGTATACTGATCTATATATCAGCAATCCATGGCTATACATATATCTCTACAGTACGTGGATGCATATTAGATACATTAAGCATATATATATATATATAAAAACACATAAAAAATTATTAAAATATATAAGAGACCGTATCAAAAACATATACAAATACTCTGCACAATATAAATAAAAATATATTTATGTCTATATTGCACTAAAATGTCTGGGAGCAGTAAAATTCCTATGTATGAGTATCCATGTGTTTAAAAATTGCTTAGAAAGCAATTTAAATCGAACTCTACATTTAACCCTTCTGGAACCAGTGTGCGCATAGAATAAATCCACATGGATTCCTTCTGGCTTATCGTTCTTATTTTGTGACTTCCTCGCCAGGAGGGGTTAAAACGTTCTATCCCCCAAAAGCGCAACTGGTTTGGGTCTTTGTTGTGGACTAGGGCGAAATGTCGTGAAACGTTATGTTTAGGGCAGCCTTTGATAATCTTCTGGATATGTTCCTTAATACGAACTCTTAGCTCCCTTTTTGTTCGCCCTATATATTGTAGGTTACAACTACATTGTAAACAGTACACAACTCCTTCTGTCCGACAACTGATGAAGTCTTTAATAGAGTACCTTTCTCCCGTGGTGGTGGCCGTAAAGTCAGTTCTTTTCCCTTGAAATTTCTGGGCCTTGCGGCAAGCATAACAGCTTCTGCAGGGAAAAAAACCTTTTCCAGAAAAAAAGGAAAAACCCTTTTTGGGAGGTGGGTCAACTACGGTCTTAACCACTAGATCTCTAATTGTCGGTGCCCGTTTGTATATAATCTTCGGTTTTGTCGGGAGGATAGTTTTGAGGTCTTTGTCTCTCGTAAGGATGTGCCAATGTTTTTGGATAATTTTGGCTACATCCTTATGTTGGGCATTAAAATCCAAAATCAAACATGGAGCTTCACTCCAGGTATTAGTTTTATTCTTGGGTTTGTCCTGCAGCATATTAAGTCTACTCATTTTCTCCACCTCCATGATCTGTTGTTGGATCCAGGATTCCTCATATCCTTTTTCTTTGAACCTGGAACCAATCAACTTCGCTTGTATATTGAAATCTTCATCCCTGGTACAGTTCCGTCGGATACGTACCAGTTGTCCCTTCGGGATGTTATATAACCAAGGTTTGAAATGACAGCTCTGTAGTGATATATAGCTGTTAGTATCAACATTTTTGAAATGCGTTTTGGTAATAATTCTATCTGATTTGATGGATATGTTAAGATCCAGGAAGTCAACATTAGTGGCATTAATGTTCCACACAAGCTTGATATTTCTATCATTTTTGTTCAGATTGTTTAAAAACTCTTCTAACGTCTCCTGACTTCCATTCCAAATTATAATCAAATCATCGATATACCTTTTGTATAAAACCAGTTGAGCAGGCATATTGGCATAGACAGAATCTTCCTCCCAGTATGCCATAAATGCATTAGCTACGCTAGGGGCAAATTTTGCTCCCATAGCGATCCCTATGGCCTGCTTATAGAACGACTGGTTATGCCAAAAATAACTGCATTTCAAGCTAAAATCCAAACATTTGATTAAAAACTTCCGGTGCTTGCATAATAAAGTGCTATGTGCTCTGAGTAGCCACTTCGTGGCTGTACAGGCTTCGTGGTGCGGAACTATGGTGTATAGTGACGACACATCAGCTGTTGCCAAGATTGTGCGTCCTTCCAACACTGGCACCGTATCTAGAAGCTGTAGCACATGCTTCGTGTCTTTTAAGTATGCCTTTGTTTGTTGCACGGCTGGTTGGATGAAAAAATCTATATATTCGCCCATTCGGGCCGTCAGTGAATCTATTCCGTTCACTATGGGTCTTCCTGGTGGGTTTTCTTTATTTTTGTGGATTTTCGGAATGGTATATATTACCGGTATTCTGCAGGTTTCTGGAATAAGATATTTCGATTCTTTCTTGTTCAGTATATCTTTTTTTATGCCCAAATTAACTACAAGTTCCAATTCCTTTTTGTATTTTTGTGTTGGATTACCAGACAGCTTAATATATGTCTCATGGTCTTGCAGTTGCCTCGCCAATTCCTGTGTGTACTGTTCCTTTGACTGTACTACTACTGCTCCACCCTTGTCGGCCGGTCTAATTACTATGTCTTGACGTTGTTGCAAGGATTTGATGCCTTTACGAATATGTATGGGATCTGATACTTTCTTGATCTCCATTGTTTGTAAGTCTTCCACTACCAGTCTTCTAAACACCTCTACGTGCTGATTGTTGGAGACTTGTGGATTATAGACTGAATTGTTTCGTAAAGTGCTATGTGTTAAAAGTGGTTCGTGCAGAGTATTAGTTTGTGTAGGTTTAAAAGGATTACCCAAAATGTATTTTTTAATATTTAATTTTCTCACATATTTCTGTATGCCTATATATGTATCAAATTTGCTCAGATTTTTGATCGGGGCATGTTTAAGGCCTTTGTCTAATACAGAAAGTTCTTCAGTAGATAATGGTTTGCCGCTCAGGTTGACCACCCCTTCTCCACTTAGTGTCTTTTTCTTTTGTAATCTCTTTCCCGCTCTACAGCCTCTCTGTCGTCGGGGCTTTCCTCTATTCTTGGTGGTCCTGTTCTTGTATTGGGTGAGCGGTGGGGTTCTCTCGGTGATCTCCTTGGGGAGAATTCTCTCCGATCCCTGTCTAAAAAAGAGCTCTGAGCGGGTCTTTCGTAGTGAGTTTTCTCGTATGGGTATTGTTGTCTGGGTTGATCATAGTAGTGATATTGTGAATCTTGATGTTGTTTGAGAGGCTCAAATCTATTATATACCGGAGCTGGACTTCTCTCTTGTTGTGGTTGTTGATAATACGGTGGTTGGTTGGGTGGGGGTCCTCTGTATTCCCTCTGTTGTTGTGAGTTCTGATGCCAGTTATTCTGTGCTTTCTTGTTAAACCACGGTTTTTTGAAAGGTTTCTTCCAGACTTTTTTCGGAGTCTGATGTGGGTACATTCCCACATTCCTAGGATCTTGATACATCCTTGGTGTTTCGTATTGCTGGATATACCGTGGGTCTTGACCAGGTCTAATGGTGGTTTGGTCCCTATTGGGATCCTCCCATCTTGGTCCATTGCTGGCATAAGCTGCCGTGGGGTCTTGTATCCTGACTTCTCTTTGAGGTGTGCTATAAGATGTAGTGGTCGGTGCTGGTTCATTTTTATTTTGCCATTTGAATACCCGATCTGTCTTGTAGTCAGTAACATCACGTTGGTACTTCTTCATCTTACGCTGTTGTACTTCTAAATCTTTTGCTATTAAATCCTTATTGAGCTGTAAGGCTAGCTTTTTGAAATCTGCCGAGTCCTTATAAGGTTCTAGTTTGGCTTTAGTTTCTTCTATCAATTTTTCTAATATTTGAGTTTTCCTTTGTTTTCTCTTCAGTAGCAGTCTGAGACAATCTATACTTCTGCTGTTAAAAAACTCGTACCACTCTTCCATTGAGTCTTTGTCTGTGAGTCCATCATTAGGGGGGATGTCCCAACGAAGTCTCCTTGGGACAATTCCTTCCCTGATGTACCTCTCAAAGGTATTGGTGTCCCACCATAGGCTCACCTTTTTATCCATTTGGTGACCTAATTTTCTCACTATGGTTTTGAGATCAGTGTTTCTGGTTTTAACTTGTGCATTAAATACTTCATCTAGATTAACAGATCTGTTTTCCATAAATGTAAAAACATCCATGGTAGCGGCAAAGGGAAAAAGTGCGTGGTGTACAAAATTTTAATGTGAGTGTCCTTTGCGCTGGTGTAAGAACTAGATGTTAAAATTTATAGGTGAAGTAATAAATAAACAAACGTGATCTAAAATGGTGAACGTTTCAAATGCAAAAAAATGGAACAAGTCCTAAAAAGAGCTGCAAAAACTAAGAGTCAACGCTAACTCGTGTATCAAAAATAAATAGGCAGTGTTTTTGCGCTAAAGTGCATCAAGTGTTAAAGTGCTCTGTAATTGCATCAAAAACAAATGAATAAATAATCACTAAATAATCAAGACCAACAGTGATCACTGAGTCGTGACTCAGCTGTTAATAAAGTGCAGTGAATAAATCCTTTGAGTGCATACAGTGAAAAATAAATATATATACTAAAAATGTATACAATCACTATTACAAAACATATCAGTGAATAAAGTGATATGAAACCAGAGATCTCTAATTGTAAAAAACCATAAAACAGGGGTGAAAAACAATGAATCGATCAATCAGTGAAAAAATCAGTCCATTGAGTGGTTCAGAGTAAGAATGGTGTGATAAAAGTGACACCTATAAGGAACTAAAATAGTCTCTATAATGCAGATAAATTATGCTTTTTCTTTCTGTTTTCCACACGTGGGGAGTGCTGGGTAGTGAGGGTCTGTCCAACAATAGTGCTCTCTAGCCTCTCACCTCTCTTTAGGTTAAAATCGGCATTACTAAGAACTCCTGTGGCAAACTCCAGCTCTCCAATTCCCAGTATGGCTCTCAGTGCATTCAGCTTTAAGGATAAAACGATGCCAGATCGGAATCTCCACTTCCCCACAGCAATGTAATGTCTCACCCTCCGTGGGTGGTAAATTCAATCAAAAAATGAGAAAAAGTGGAGAAAGGGGACCCGATCGTGAAGTATATCAAAATAGGTTTTAATAGAACAAAAGTAAATGCTTACATTAAAAACAGCAGCTGGATGAATGTGTGCGCGGTCTCTGTGTCAAACACTTCCGGTATCCTGACCAATCCCTATGCATTACGTCACGTGACCTCGTGACTTCTTCAGGGGATGCTGATTGGTTGTTTGGTTGTCTTTTATATATGACAACCGGAAGTTGTGTAGCGGCCATTTTGCCGTGGCCCGCGTGTGTAAACAAAGCGCGGCCATTTTCCTGTGGACTTTCTGTACTTGTTACGCTCTGTAAAGCGGACCTAGTGGCTGCGCTTGTCGGTGATGTTTATTGTGTTGCGTGGTTCGGGATTATCTCATGTGTCTATGTAGACACACAAGGTTAAATGAGCACTCTGCCCAATTAGTCAAATGAAATCTAGTTCCGTGGAGCACATTTGATACGTTCACCATTTTAGATCACGTTTGTTTATTTATTACTTCACCTATAAATTTTAACATCTAGTTCTTACACCAGCGCAAAGGACACTCACATTCAAATTTTGTACACCACGCACTTTTTCTCTTTGCTGCTACCATGGATGTTTTTACATTTATGGAAAACAGATCTGTTAATCTAGATGAAGTATTTAATGCACAAGTTAAAACCAGAAACACTGATCTCGAAACCATAGTGAGAAAATTAGGTCACCAAATGGACAAAAAGGTGAGCCTATGGTGGGACACCAATACCTTTGAGAGGTACATCAGGGAAGGGATTGTCCCAAGGAGACTACGTTGGGACATCCCCCCTAATGATGGACTCACAGACAAAGACTCAATGGAAGAGTGGTACGAGTTTTTTAACAGCAGAAGTATAGATTGTCTCAGACTGCTGCTGAAGAGAAAACAAAGGAAAACTCAAATATTAGAAAAATTGATAGAAGAAACTAAAGCCAAACTAGAACCTTATAAGGACTCGGCAGATTTCAAAAAGCTAGCCTTACAGCTCAATAAGGATCTAATAGCAAAAGATTTAGAAGTACAACAGCGTAAGATGAAGAAGTACCAACGTGATGTTACTGACTACAAGACAGATCGGGTATTCAAATGGCAAAATAAAAACGAACCAGCACCGACCACTACATCTTATAGCACACCTCAAAGAGAAGTCAGGATACAAGACCCTACGGCAGCTTATGCCAGCAATGGACCAAGATGGGAGGATCCCAATAGGGACCAAACCACCACTAGACCTGGTCAAGACCCACGGTATATCCAGCAATACGAAACACCAAGGATGTATCAAGATCCTAGGAATGTGGGAATGTACCCACATCAGACTCCGAAAAAAGTCTGGAAGAAACCTTTCAAAAAACCGTGAGAAAGCACAGAATAACTGGCATCAGAACTCACAACAACAGAGGGAATACAGAGGACCCCCACCCAACCAACCACCGTATTATCAACAACCACAACAAGAGAGAAGTCCAGCTCCGGTATATAATAGATTTGAGCCTCTCAGACAACATCAAGATTCACAATATCACTACTATGATCAACCCAGACAACAATACCCATACGAGAAAACCCACTACGAAAGACCCGCTCAGAGCTCTTTTTTAGACAGGGATCGGAGAGAATTCTCCCCAAGGAGATCACCGAGAGAACCCCACCGCTCACCCAATACAAGAACAGGACCACCAAGAATAGAGGAAAGCCCCGACGACAGAGAGGCTGTAGAGCGGGAAAGAGATTACAAAAGAAAAAGACACTAAGTGAAGAAGGGGTGGTCAACCTGAGCGGCAAACCATTATCTACTGAAGAACTTTCTGTATTAAACAAAGGCCTTAAACATGCCCCGATCAAAAATCTGAGCAAATTTGATACATATATAGGCATACAGAAATATGTGAGAAAATTAAATATTAAAAAATACATTTTGGGTAATCCTTTTAAACCTACACAAATTAATACTCTGCACGAACCACTTTTAACACATAGCACTTTACGAAACAATTCAGTCTATAATCCACAAGTCTCCAACAATCAGCACGTAGAGGTGTTTAGAAGACTGGTAGTGGAAGACTTACAAACAATGGAGATCAAGAAAGTATCAGATCCCATACATATTCGTAAAGGCATCAAATCCTTGCAACAACGTCAAGACATAGTAATTAGACCGGCCGACAAGGGTGGAGCAGTAGTAGTACAGTCAAAGGAACAGTACACACAGGAATTGGCGAGGCAACTGCAAGACCATGAGACATATATTAAGCTGTCTGGTAATCCAACACAAAAATACAAAAAGGAATTGGAACTTGTAGTTAATTTGGGCATAAAAAAAGATATACTGAACAAGAAAGAATCGAAATATCTTATTCCAGAAACCTGCAGAATACCGGTAATATATACCATTCCGAAAATCCACAAAAATAAAGAAAACCCACCAGGAAGACCCATAGTGAACGGAATAGATTCACTGACGGCCCGAATGGGCGAATATATAGATTTTTTCATCCAACCAGCCATGCAACAAACAAAGGCATACTTAAAAGACACGAAGCATGTGCTACAGCTTCTAGATACGGTGCCAGTGTTGGAAGGACGCACAATCTTGGCAACAGCTGATGTGTCGTCACTATACACCATAGTTCCGCACCACGAAGCCTGTACAGCCACGAAGTTTGGATTTTAGCTTGAAATGCAGTTATTTTTGGCATAACCAGTCGTTCTATAAGCAGGCCATAGGGATCGCTATGGGAGCAAAATTTGCCCCTAGCGTAGCTAATGCATTTATGGCATACTGGGAGGAAGATTCTGTCTATGCCAATATGCCTGCTCAACTGGTTTTATACAAAAGGTATATCGATGATTTGATTATAATTTGGAATGGAAGTCAGGAGACTTTAGAAGAGTTTTTAAACAATCTGAACAAAAATGATAGAAAATGATAGAAATATCAAGCTTGTGTGGAACATTAATGCCACTAATGTTGACTTCCTGGATCTTAACATATCCATCAAATCAGATAGAATTATTACCAAAACGCATTTCAAAAATGTCGATACTAACAGCTATATATCACTACAGAGCTGTCATTTCAAACCTTGGTTATATAACATTCCGAAGGGACAACTGGTACGTATCCGACGGAACTGTACCAGGGATGAAGATTTTAACATACAAGCGAAGTTGATTGGTTCCAGGTTCAAAGAAAAAGGATATGAGGAATCCTGGATCCAACAACAGATCATTGAGGTGGAGAAAATGAGTAGACTTAATATGCTGCAGGATAAACCCAAGAATAAAACTAATACCTGGAGTGAAGCTCCATGTTTGATTTTGGATTTTAATGCCCAACATAAGGATGTAGCCAAAATTATCCAAAAACACTGGCACATCCTTACGAGAGACAAAGACCTCAAAACAATCCTCCCGACAAAACCGAAGATTATATACAAACGGGCACCGACAATTAGAGATCTAGTGGTTAAGACCGTAGTTGACCCACCTCCCAAAAAAGGTTTTTCCTTTTTTTCTGGAAAAGGTTTTTTTCCCTGCAGAAGCTGTTATGCTTGCCGCAAGGCCCAGAAATTTCAAGGGAAAAGAACTGACTTTACGGCCACCACCACGGGAGAAAGGTACTCTATTAAAGACTTCATCAGTTGTCGGACAGAAGGAGTTGTGTACTGTTTACAATGTAGTTGTAACCTACAATATATAGGGCGAACAAAAAGGGAGCTAAGAGTTCGTATTAAGGAACATATCCAGAAGATTATTAAAGGCTGCCCTAAACATAACGTTTCACGACATTTCGCCCTAGTCCACAACAAAGACCCAAACCAGTTGCGCTTTTGGGGGATAGAACGTTTTAACCCCTCTTGGCGAGGAAGTCACAAAATAAGAACGATAAGCCAGAAGGAATCCATGTGGATTTATTCTATGCGCACACTGGTTCCAGAAGGGTTAAATGTAGAGTTCGATTTAAATTGCTTTCTAAGCAATTTTTAAACACATGGATACTCATACATAGGAATTTTACTGCTCCAAGATATTTTAGTGCAATATAGACATAAATATACATTTTTATTTATATTGTGCAGAGTATTTGTATATGTTTTTGATACGGTCTCTTATATATTTTAATAATTTTTTATGTGTTTTTATATATATATATATGCTTAATATATCTAATATGTATCCACGTACTGTAGAGATATATGCATAGCCATGGATTGCTGATATATAGATCAGTATACCATGTTGGCATCCACTATATCTGTATGGTTGTACAGACTGTATATTTATTGATGAGGCCTGTAGGACATTTTCGGTATCCAGAACCGCATTGAACAGGCAGAGGTGGGTAAAAAACAATTGCATAGATGTGGGCAATACGGATATCCCACATACAGTTTGACATAATATTAAACTGAAGAATGTTTCAGAACACGAAGGAGTGGACACATTCATAAGTACTTTTAACATATTTTTAACATATTTTAATGGATTTTAATATTCAGCTACCTACATCATATGATATACAATTGACATAGTAGGATATGCCCTTGTTTTGGGGGGACGGAATCTATATTAAAATTTTACTATTACATTTTTATATATATTTCTATATTTTCTTTTTCATTTTTTAGAATTTTCTGTTTTAACATTTTCACAATCCCAGAGCTATGGGGTATAGTGGATTGTTGATATCACAGGAATAATGTATGGGGCAACAACTGATGGGGTTAAATTATTGTACATCAACACATACAGGAATTTACAGTATGGTTGATATATGTATACATACATATTTTTTTAGGTGTAATCATGATCTTGTACAGAAAGATTACTGAATGTACTGGCATACTTATAGGCTAAACCCAGCTTCCGTTGATGCATATCGTGTTAGATCTGGCATCTCTAATACATATGCATATATAGGGATTTATTTGTTCTCTGCCTGAAGAGGGTACATGGAGGCTTTGTCATGACAATCTCTTAATTGCCAGTGACGGTTCCCCATGGACCAGAATAATAACAAAAACATATGATCCCTTAGGATATTTATCTTTGGGGCTGCCCTTAATACTGCTATACAGCGCCACTTAGAAGTGGTCCTGGTAATGGTTGGAGGTGCTCCACGGAACTAGATTTCATTTGACTAATTGGGCAGAGTGCTCATTTAACCTTGTGTGTCTACATAGACACATGAGATAATCCCGAACCACGCAACACAATAAACATCACCGACAAGCGCAGCCACTAGGTCCGCTCTACAGAGCGTAACAAGTGCAGGAAGTCCACAGGAAAATGGCCGCGCTTTGTTTACATATGCGGACCACGGCAAAATGGCCGCTACACAACTTCCGGTTGTCATATATAAAAGACAACCAAACAACCAATCAGCATCCCCTGAAGAAGTCACGAGGTCACGTGACGTAATGCATAGGGATTGGTCAGGATACCGGAAGTGTTTGACACAGAGACCGCGCACACATTCATCCAGCTGCTGTTTTTAATGTAAGCATTTACTTTTGTTCTATTAAAACCTATTTTGATATACTTCACGATCGGGTCCCCTCTCTCCACTTTTTCTCATTTTTTGATTGATTTACCACCCACGGAGGGTGAGCCATTACATTGCTGTGGGGAAGTGGAGATTCCGATCTGGCACCGTTTTATCCTTAAAGCTGAATGCACTGAGAGCCATACTGGGAATTGGAGAGCTGGAGATTGCCACAGGAGTTCTTATAAATGCCGATTTTAACCTTAAGAGAGGTGAGAGGCTAGAGAGCACTATTGTTGGACAGACCCTCACTACCCAGCACTCCCCACGTGTGGAAAACAGAAAGAAAAAGCATAATTTATCTGCATCATAGAGACTATTTTAGCTCCTTATAGATGTCACTTTTATCACACCATTCCTACTCTGAACCACTCAATGGACTGATTTTTCACTGATTGATCGATTCATTGTTTATCACCCCTGTTTTATGTTTTTTTACAATTAGAGATCTTTGGTTTTATATCACTTTTATTCACCGATATGTTTTGTAATAGTGATTGTATACATTTTTAGTATATATATTTATTTTTCACTGTATGCACTCAAAGGATTTATTCACTGCACTTTATTAACAGCTGAGTCACGACTCAGTGATCACTGTTGGTCTTGATTATTTAGTGATTATTTATTCATTTTTTTTTGATGCAATTACAGAGCACTTTAACACTTGATGCACTTTAGCGCAAAAACACTGCTCTGATGTTATTTTTATCAATCTTACCTATAAAAATGGGAAAGAGAAATAGGCCCGTTAAGTAATGATGAACATAGAAACAAGATAAAAAGGCTTGTCCACTCGGTAGCAAAAGACACACAAACAGTCGAAATGTCATACAAGCTTTTAGCAAGGTGGTATGTAACTCCACAGAGAGCCAATATCTACAGTGGAGACACTTCTCCAACTTGTTGGCGAGGCTGTCCTGTGGTTGGGACATTCACACATTTATGGTGGGAGTGTCCCAAAATATGGGACTACTGGAACCAAGTAATAGAAGCAATTCATATTATAACAGGAGAAAGGGTTAAAAAACAACCATGGGCATGTCTGTTCCATGATACAAAAATGGGAGTGTGACCATATGGGTCTACCTTAATCAACTATCTATAGAACTCAGCGAAGGCCCTGATCCCCTGCTTGTGGAAAACCCTGAACGCCACATCTATGAAAGAGTGGATCAAGAGGGTGGAGTGGATAAGAACTGTAGAAGAGTCGATCCACAAGACAGAGGATTCAGAGGGGAAACACCATAAGATATGGAAGCAATGGGGGGAGTTCGGGAAAACGGAGAGATATTTAAGGATTTAGGAAAGAGAGGGCGGAGGGGAATAGAAGGAAGTGAGCGAGATGGGTAGGCCCATCCCTTATCGTTTTTTTTTTCTCCTTTAGGAGGGGGGAGGGAGGGATAAGGAAGAATTAATGGTATTATCTATTATGAATGTAAAAGAGAAGTGTATGTACAATTATATAAAATGGGAAAATAAAGAATATATAAAAAAAGGATTGGGTGAGAAGGGTTTGGGGGGGGGGGCGGAGGATTTCTGCTAGGAGAGGAAATTTCGGGGGAGAGGATTTTATGCTAGGAGTGATGATTTTGGGGGGACAGGGGAATTTGCCTCTCCACCTCATCCAACCAGAAAACGCTTGTGACCTCCACTGTGCACAGTGTGGCAGGGCAGAAAATTGGCACCGGAACCCAGAAGCTAGTGGAGATTATTGGATTAGTTGGTGCCTACTACATTGTTTTCCAGATTCCACCGAGATCCCACAGCTATGGCACATTAATACTTACATTGGTCCACGATGGGCCAACATTATTACATGTAAGAAATGCCATACCTTTGGATTTAGCTTTAAGTAGTTGCCTCAGCTTCTGTTTTTTTAAAATAGAATTACACTTTTCATTTTAGAGCTCTTCCTTAAGAGATATTCATGGAAAAATTAAACTTTTCTGGGTGTATGAACTTTCCACAGTCATGCCACAGTAATCTCCTTCCACGCCGTTTCTTTGTACAATTAGAGGCCCTCTTTTTCTGATTTGCATGTATCACTTACTTTATGGATGTCACAACATTTAGACATCTTTTTCATGTCTCATATTTTCCTTATAGCATCAAAGAAAACACAATATTTTCATTCTTACAATGCTGTATGCGCGAGATTCCCTTGTCAAAGTTTATAACAACTGTATTCAACCATTGTTCGGTCTGTTTTTTATTAAGAAATCCGAGGCTTTGGAGTATTTACAGATTGTAGAGGAGATATCTCGACGGGGGTTTCTCTACCTTTGATCCAGTCTATCCTAGGTTGTCTGTCAATGCCATGACATCTTTCAAAAGCACAAAATCTTTTCTTTTTTTCTTTTTTTCTGGCATTGGAGGGTGAGCATAGGGCTTCACATTCCCTTGACAGAAGAAATTGTCAGTAATCTATAACAATCAGTGAGAGAACTTTTACTGATCAGACTTTGGTAAACTGAAAACTGATTGGATCCTTTCGTTTTCTGCAACTAGTCCATCGTTCTTTATTTTCTTTCGCGCTTCTTCATTTGCCAAGCCTGAACTGTCACTGTTTTGGATCTGTGAGGTCATCTAACCATCAGATTAGCTCATATTCGAGGCGATGTACAAAACTCTGCTCCAGTTTTTTCACATTTTTCTGCATGTATTTCCATTTGTAGTCATATATGTTAATCTAAAGATTGGTTAAAAAAAGGTTCAAACCCCAACTGAATGACATTTCATTTTCTAAAGCACTTTGTATCATGAAGAAAAAACTTCTTTATCAGAAGCATATGTGACAATAGAGGAGCACAACTGGGGGTCAGGGATAGAGCGCTGTGACCCTATAACAGGAAGTGCCCGAAGAAAGACCTTCACGGCAGGATCACTGCTTATTATATTAAATATTTGCCGCCTGCCCGTTGAATATACACAAACGGACAACGCACTCCTGGGGGGGTGGGATGACATTTTAAAACATAAAAACGCAAGTCCTCTTGTGCCTCCTAGTGCACACATGAGCACTTTACTGTGAGTGCATTGACTATTGGGCAGAATGAAATTGGCTCTGTGCCTAGTGGTTGCTGTGACCAATCACACAATGTAAACAATGGCTGCGGTTGGCACTGGCTTTCACTTACATCTCACACACCGATTATCATTCATCCCTCTGCTGTCATCCACCCCTCTACAGTATATGTATGCTCTGTGCTGCCTCTGATCTGACCTGTATATTAACCCTTCACCTTTCTTATCCTGCACATCTGTACATTAAGCCGTTCTTCTTAATCCTCCCACTGTATGTGACCTGTACATGAACCCCCTTCACTTCCTGATCCCTCTGTTACCTGTACACTTAATGTATCTAGTTCACCATTACTAGGCTCTATGGGGTTGAGTTACTAAAGGCAAGTTTACAAAGTGCAGTTGCTCCAGAGCTTAGTAAATAAGAAAAAGCTCAGCTGACTTCCATCATCTAGTCACGTGCAAGCAAAAATGCATTTTTTTTTAATTTTCCTTGAATGTGATCATATCGTATTCTTTGCAAAGTGAAAAATTACCTCATTTACTAAGCTCTGGAGCAACTGCTAGATTTGTTGGTATTTTCTTCTTTATCTATATAAAAAAAAATCTGTGGTTATTAACCACATGCCGACCGCCCGCCACCGTTTGATGGTGGCAGAATGGCTCCCCTCCATCCCCTGAATCGCCCTACGGCGGCTTCTTTAAGGGGTATAGGGGGCGCGCACCAGCCACGTCACTGAGGAGCTGATGCGTGTGCCCGGCGGCCACGATGTCCGCCGGGCACCTGCGATCGCTCGTGACAGAGCAGGAACGGAGGATCTGTGTGTGTAAACAGACAAATTCACGTCCTGTCAGGGAAGAGGAGACAGATTGTGTGTTCTTAGTATATAGGAACAAGGATCGGTCTCCTCCCCAAGTCATAGCGAACATATTACAGCGCACACATTCAAGAATGACTTTTCCTGCAGGGCTAGTTAAAAACACCTGAACATATTCAAAAAATACGGGGGTTTGCTCACACTATATGGTTATATAGTGCTAAGCCCACTTACTGCGACAAAGTACCCCCAATAAGTGGGTCCTACCCTAGTAATAGAATGAAAGATCCTGCGTCTCAACCATGGGAGCCAAACTCCTCTATGTGGGAGAACTGAAAGGATACCTCCTATATACTGGTGGCCACTAAATAAGAGGTAATGAAGAGGGGGAGGGGTGCTCTAACCCAAAAAAAACCTTGTCAGGGTTCATTACAACATACAAAAACATATTTGGGAAGCACTCACCAATGCGTTTAAATTCAAGATGGTGCTGCCATAAGACCAACAAGCAATAGCGAACATATTACAGCGCACACATTCAAGAATGACGTTTCCTGCAGGGCTAGTTAAAAACACCTGAACATATTCCAAAAATACGGGGTTTGGTCACACTATATGGTTATATAGTGCTAAGCCCACTTACTGCGACAAAGTACCTTTGTCCTCCCCAAGTCAGTCCCATCCCCCACAGTTATAACACACAGTGAGGGAACACATTTAACCCCTTGATCGCCCCCTGCCCTGCCAGTGAAATTTATACAGTAATCAGTGGCTATTTATAGCAATGATCACTGTATAAATGTCAGTGGTTTCAAAAAAGTGTCAAAAGTGTCCAATCTGTCCGCGGGAATGTCGCAGTCCCGATAAAAATCGCAGATCGCTGACATTACTAGTAAAAAAAAAAAAAATGCCATAACTCAGTAACGTATTCTGTAGGCGCTATAACTTTTGCACAAACCAATCAATATGCGCTTATTTCGATTTTTTTACCAAAAAGATGTAGGATATCTATTTATTATAGCAAAAGTAAAACATTTTGTTTACAGCGCAAAAAATTAAATACATTTTTTTTTGTTTATAGCGCAAAAAATAAAAACTGCAGAGGTGATCAAATACCACAAAAAGAAAGCTCTATTTATGGGGAAAAAAGGACATCAATTTTGTTTGAGTACAGCATCGCACAATTGTCAGTTAAAGCGACACAGTGCCGTATCGCAAAAAAATGGCTTGGTCAGGAAGGGGGTAAATTCTTCCGGGGCAGAAGTGGTTACACACCACCAAAAGAAAGCTCTATCTGTATGAAAAAAAATGTATGTATAAAACTTTGGGTTCAGAGTTGCATGACAGAGTAATTGTCAGTCAACCTGTTAACAGTACTGAAAAATGGTCAGGACAGGAAGGGGGTATAACATGCTGGTCCTCAAGTGGTTATCCTCTTCCTGCTGACGTGACCTCACACGGGTGAGCTGTAATGCCGAGCGGCCGCATATGTGCGTCAATTTGTAAACAATTTACCGCGCTGAGAGCTCGATCACTGTGTTCTCCCAGCACAGAAACTAACATGTGATGAAAAGCTCCTGATACATTGCGATCAGAAACCCTTTCTGATCATGTGACCGCTGTGACAATCAGTGGTCACATGACCATAATTCTGGCCTCCACCTCCCAGCATTTCAATCCAGTTAAAGGGCCAAGAGGCAGCGGCGAGATGGGGTTAAGGAAAGCTGCAGATTATAGCTGTAGTGGAACAAAGTAAGGTCACTAGCCTTCCGGTATAGTATAATGTAGCAGGGGGACATGGATCATAAGAGTCAATGCTACTTTGTAGCCAACAATTACACTTAAACTAACAATGGAAAAAGAGAGATGGAAAATAAAAGTTTGTATCTAAATGCTGGTTGATGTTTGACGTTAAGAGCTCGTTCACACATGAAGGGAGTCAGCAGCCGGGGGTGTAAACATGCCATGGCCAAGATGCTTTGGTTGTGGAGCACATGTAGAGTGATGCCATTTATTTGAATGGGTCATGTTTAGCGGGCCAAAAGTGTGCTTGAAGGGGGCGGTAAAACCCCCCCTTAAACAGCCCATTTGTTGGGGTCCCCCCCCCCCCCCCCCTTCCCCCCCTGCCAATCCCCCCCCCCCCCCCCCCCCGAAACCCCCCCCCTTTCCCCCTTTCCCCAAAGGGGGTGCCCTAAGGCCCCCCCCCCCCCGGCCCCCCCCAAAAATAAAAACCAGTTAAAAAATTTTTGCCCCCCACCCCCCCCCCCCCCCCCGGAAAATCCAAAGGGGAAACCCCCCCCCCGGAACCCCCGTTTCCCTTTTTCCCCCCCCCCCCAAAAACCCCCCCATTGGTTTTTTTCCCCCCCCCAACCCCCCCCCCCCCCCCCCCCCCCCCCCCATTCCCCCCCCCCCTGGTAATTTTTTTTGGGAAACCCCCCCCCCCCCCCCCCGGCAACTCCCCCCCCCAACCCCCCCCCCCCAGGTCGGTCAGGTCTGGAGCACTTAACCCATTTCTCCCGGGCTTCGGTAGCGGCTTCCCCTGCTCTCCGCGAGGCATCGCGGCAGCTTCTGTTTCCTCCCTCCTCCTCGGTGGCCAATTCGGACTCTTGTCGGCCAATCGGAAAAAACAGGTCTCAGACCTGCTTCTGATTGGCCGGATTGAGGATCAGTGTTTCAATAGAGAATATTCATTTGCTGTTGTAACACCTGGGTAGGCTCCTGGCGCAATGCTCTGCGACCCGAGGCCACCCTATTTTGAAGCCTATTAGGCTTAATGTACACGGGACGTTTTTACAACCTCTTCTGAACGATTTAACTTGACAGATTGTAACCCACGTTTAAAACGTCCGTTTTGCCGCGTTTACATGCCGCGTTTAGCCGCGTTTGCGTTTAGAAGCATTTGAAAAAATAAACTTTATTTTTTTTTTAAATAACCAAAAAAGAAAAATGCCTATAAACGAAATGCGGCCGGCTAAACGTGATTTACCGCTTTTAGCTGTGTTTGGCATCTAAAACATCATAAACTTCGGCGTCTGAACTAATTTTTTTTGCCTTCAAAGAAAAGCCTATAAACGCAACTGCCTAAAAACGGCATTAAGACGCCTTTCACACTGGGGCGTTTTTCAGGCGCTTTAGCGTTAAAAAAAGCGCCTGTAAAGCGCTTGAAAGATGCCTCATCTGCAATCCCATTGTGAAAGCCCGAGAGCTTTCATACTGAGACCCCTTTCACAGTATGGCATTTTTCAGGAGCTTTAGCGTTAAAATAAGCGCCTGTAAAGCGCCTGAAAGAAGCCTCAACTGCAATCCCAATGTGAAACCCGAGTGCTTTCACACTGAGGCGCTGTGCTGGCAGGGCGTCAAAAAAAGTCCTGCAAGCAGCTTCTTTGCAGCGCTTTTGGAGCGGTAAATACACCGCTCCTAAAGCGCCCCTTCCCATTGAAATCAATGGGAAGCGCCTGCAAAACGCCTGCAAAGCACCTGAAAAGCGCCTGCAAAGCTCTTTTGGCAGCATCACTTTGTCTGCGCTTTTAACCCTTTATTTGGCCACTAGAGGGGGTTAAAAGCGCCCCACTAGCGCTCGAAAAATGCTGGTAAAGTGCCGCTATTTCAATCGGCGCTTTACAAGCGTTTTTTGGGCGCTGGCAGTGTGACAGGGTTTTTAGACCCCTTTCACACCGAGGGCATTTTGCAGGCGCTATAGCGTTAGAAATAGAACCTGAAATCCGCCCTCAAACTGCTGCTCCATTGTCTGCAGTGTGAAGCCCGAGGGCTTTCACACTGGATCGGTGCGCTGGCAGGACGTCAGGAAAAGTCCTGCCAGCAGCTTCTTTGGAGCGGTGAAGGAGCAGTGTGTTTAACGCTCCTCCACTGCTGCTCCCAATTGAAATCAATGGGGCAGCGCTGTAATACCGCCGGTAAATTGCCGCTATTGCGGCGTGTTGCGGACGGTTTTAACCCTTTCTCCGCTGCTAGCGGGGGGTAAAAGCCCCCCGCTAGCGTCCGAAATGCGTCCTGCTAGCGACCAAAATGCGCCCCAAATCCGACGGAAAAACGCCACTTAAAATATCGGCGTTTTTCCGCCGACGATATATGCGGCTTGGTGTGAAAGCCGTCTTAAAGCGGTTCTGCACCCTTTACATTTAGTAAATCTCTTTGCCTTCCGAATCAGGCAAAGAGTACTAAATGAAATGTTTTTTTTTTTTTTTTTTTTTTTACTTACCTTGTAATTGAAGACTTCCGGTCTTCTCTCTCTGCGGGGGCGGGCGGGGTCTCTGCGTCGATCGTCGTCACGGCGCACTGTCTCCTGGGATCTGGTGTCATTGATCCCAGGAGTCAGTGCGGGCATCTTCCGAAATCTCGCGAGATTTCGGCACATCTTCCGAAATCTCCCGAGATTTCGGCCACATCTTCCGAAATCTCCCGAGATTTCGGCCACATCTGCCGAAATCTCGTGAGATGTCGGCAGATGTGCCGTTACTGCGCACGCGCGAGTAACGGCGGTGCATGCTGGGCCATCTAAAAGTTCCTGTGGGTGTTTCACATGCCAACAGGCAAGATGGCCCCCATCACTAAAGAAGAAGACGAGGAACTTCATCGGACGAAAACCGGCGGCGATCGAGATGGAAGATGGAAAAGGTGAGTCCCCTAATAAAGGTAAGCACACTTTATATTACGTCCTAAAAAAAAAATTTTTTTTGCAGAGTGCAGAACCGCTTTAAAGCACTTGGGCTTTCACATTGGGATTGCAGATGAGGCTTCTTTCAAGTGCTTTACAAACGCTTTTTTTAACGCTAAAGCGCCTGAAAAACGCCACATTGTGAAAGGGGTCTAAATGAACCTGTGTACATGTACACACAAGATAGCATTGGATGAGTTCAGGGGCAGTTGAAAAAAGAATCCAACTGCCTCTGAACGTCCGTTTACTAGCAGCAGCCTATGGCTCTAATCAGGTGCTTCAAAAAAACACCCCGCCGCTGTAATTCTGGCGCCTGGCGTCCTGAAAGGGGCCGGACGCATGAATAGGGGGTGGCTGCAGCGGCCGTGGATATGAATGCTATGAATGAATCTATCTATTCATATAGGGGTGGAGGCTGTGGATAGAGGGGAGCGGTGCGCGGGCGCCCCTAATCCACGGGCAGCCACTAGTTATCTATAACATTTTGAATAATAATTGCTATCCGATTTCATTTATTTATTTTCTAATTTTAGTGTATACAATATATATAGCATCTAGTGTCTGATCCTCTTGACGATAATGATGAGCACAGTCTTGTTCAGAGACATTCTATAAATTAGCACTTTACTGCGTGGCTGGTTAATTTGAATGGGAATGGGTTAAAGGTTTGTTGTGTAAACCTTTAATTACTTTTGAAGAGCTTCTTTTTTCTGTGTTTTATAAGTGTACTTACAGGATTCCATTTCCCAGGGTACCCGGCTGTTTGCCTGTATTGATGTGGAATGGCGGGACACTTTATGGATTTGTTGTGTGGATGGAATGTGTAATCATTTTCGAGGAGATAATCCCACACATACATCCACATTCACACATTCTCCGGGCCAGCGCGTACATGTCAGCTGAACTGTCACTAGCCACACAGGAGAAGGGCAGATCACAGGATGCCTGCGTAGCACTCTGTGGCATGTTTCCCCTTCACCTTCCTGTTAATGGCAAGGTTACTTCTAGATCTACTTAACCCTAGTTAAGACGTTAATTTAATGCATACGTGCATGTACATGAAAGAGACTCGGTTTGAGCCCTGTCAGGTACTGTCTTTCCACAAAACACAAAACACCCCATGCAGCTTAACTCGTCACATTTCTGCTGTTGTCAATAAAAGAATTCCAGAGGCATCATTTCGCTGAGCCGAGGGTTTCATTGGAAGGTTGTTTAAAGGTATTACCACATGGAGTACAGTTACGGCTGCATGGTAGAAAAGCTTCCCCGAGGAATACTTTAGTCAGAAAATCAAGTCCTGATAGATTATTTCAGGCTGGCTCCTTTTGCAAATAACATTAAATATAAGTGCCTATACTGTTTAAAATCCAGTATTACATTGGGGTTAATTTAGTTGTAGTGCACCCCCTAAGGAGCAGCAAGTAGAAAGGGATCCCCCACCCTGCTCAGCCAGGCACACTGCATTTTGAGTAAGAAGAAAAGTCCTGTGCTTTGTTTTTATGTTTTATTGAGGGGAATCAACTTGGATAGCGATAGGGATATTAAGGGATGCCCACTTGATCAAAGCAGTAGAACTCTTCAGGGACACAACTATATACAGTCTGTATAAACACTTCTCCTCTGTATCCCACACACAGCTTGATTGCAGAACTACAACTCCCAGGATCAGCTGGAACACTGTGGGGTGATCTGACAAAGGGCTCAGTCAGATCAATAGCAAAAGCCCTTTACAGGCAGGGACCGTGGGCCCCTTGTTTGTGTAGTGAAGTCCTAGTGCCCAGCTGTCCTCCTGTGGCTACTGATCCCAGCTCCACCTCTTCAGGAACTGCCAACCCACCAAGCTGCAGCTGCCCCTTTCTCTATGCCTCCTGGCTAAGACTCCACAGTTCTCCAGACTGACTCTGCATCCATCCCAGACTGCTCTCTCCCAGTCCTCTCAAGCATCACTCTCGGTCCTCTCCGACTGTAACACTCACCAGCCCACCTGGCTGTCTTCCTCCCTGAAGATTTGCCCAGCAGTGTTCTCCTGCTGTCTTTCTGCTCCCGTGCCTCCGTGTGACCCCCCGCCCCGTGTATCATGAAGAGGGTCCCGCCCAGACCCAAGGTCACCCCCCAGACTAGGGGGCTACCCTCAAGAGCCACTGACAGCCTTAGGGCTCTTTCACACAGACGTTTACGTGTGCAGAGCCCGCTCTGCTCAGCGGGGGACCGCTCAGTCGATCCCCGCTGAGCAGGCAGATGACAGGTCCGTCTCTGCACTCTGTGCAGGGACGGACCTATCAGAGCGCCGCTCTCCCCTATGGATGATCGGATGAAGGAGGATCGTAGAGTCCGTCCTTACCCGATCCGATCTGCAGATGGATGGATGTCAGCGGACATGTCACCGATGACATCAGTCCCTCCATAGAGGTCTATGGAGCATCCGTTCAGGTCCGCCTAAAAAACTGACTGTCCATGTGAAAGAGGCCTAACACTCCATCTCCAGCTTCCACCAAACTCCACTGCCCCAGCTGGGCTGACCCAGAGTATTTGTGGGGTCCTGCCCCCTGCCAACCCATTTCTTGGGGATTGAACAGGTCCCTCAGAATACTCCAGATGGCTCCTCCTCACCCCTACTCCCATTCTTCTGGAGATTTCCAGCAAGTTCCAGAAGTAGGGGGATGTCTCGAAGATATTACCTGTGAGTTATCCAGCCCCCCCTGATTCACTCACCCGACCCAGATAAAAACACAGGCTTGGCTGCCAGCCAAGCCATACAATTTACCTACTCTAACAATTATCAATTCTAGCACACTAGAGGGTACTACATACTAAAGGCAAAAAGACTGTGCACTTTGCAAAGTGCAGTTGCTCAGAGCTTAGTAAATGAGGTAAAGTTTCACTTTACAAAGAATACCCAATCACATGCAAGAAAAAAATAAAAAATGCATTTTTGCTTGCACAGGAGTAGATGATGGAAGTCATCCATGAGCTTCTGCTCATTTACTAAGCACTGGTGCAACTGTTCTTACAGAATGCAACTGCACTATGCAAAGTTCACAGTCAATTTGCCTTCAGTAAATCAACCCCATTGTCTCATCCTGCTCTGCACATGCTCAGATGATCTCTAGTTTTAGGCACTGTGCCGATTTTGTAGTGGCTGATCTGCTGATAGCCTAAAGATTTACTGTTATTCAGGGGCTCTGGGCTTCAGCAAAATGGAAACCTCCAGCAAGATGAAACAGGAGCATTACTGGAGCCAATTTACAGCATGCACTGATTTTGGTAGCATAATTATTATGTGGAATGTTTGTTTCTAAATAAAATAATTTTTATCAAGTTGTTATGGGTAAAATTCCACTTTAATAAATTTATTGAGAATTCTTTAGGATCACATTTGTTATTGCTAAAGGCCTGATCACACCATGTTTTTGTGCCAATGTACATTATTGCCATGCATTGGGCTGCAACGCACACTCAGAATGCACTGCAGTGATGTGCATGTTAAAATGTGGTGTGGGTGGACCCTAAATCCTTCATTATTCCTTTCTTTTTAACTTCCTTCCTCACTTTCTCCCTTCCTTTCTCATGTTCTTTCTGTTTTGTTCTTCCTTTTTTCCTCACCTCCCCTCTTCTTCTTTCCTCACTTCCTGCCCGCTTATCCATCGATCCTTCCTTCTTTCCTTTCTCTCTTATTTCCTTCTTTCCTCCCTCTCTACCTTTCTTTCCCCTCTTCCTTTCTTTTTTAGTTGCTATCTTTTCCTACCTTCCTTCTTTCCTATATTCCTCATCACTCTTAATTTTCCAGTTGCCATTCTTTTCCTTCCCTTTTCTTTCTTACTTCTTTCCTTTCTTCCTTCTTTTTTTTCTGCCTCCCTCTCCACTCTCTCCTTCTTTCCTTCAGTCCTTCCTTCACCCTTTCTCTTTCTTGTATAGTTACCATCCTCCCCACCCCCACTTTACCTTTTTACCTTTTCCTTGCTTTTTCTCATCCTTCCCTCCATGGATCTTTTTGTTTCTCTTGTTCTTACTTTAATTCAGTTTTCCTCTGTTTCAGGCTTTTTTCTTGTTTTCATCTTTTCATCTTTTCATCTTTTCCCTTTCGTTCCCTCATGTTTTCTCTCTCTGTTTAACATTAGTTTGTGCAGTGATTAAATGAGATCGGCAAGTGCCAGGTTTGGGAGTCTCTGTGTATGAAAAAGAAAGAACTATTGCCAAAACGCCCACCTCCTTTTTTGACTTGCCTGTGGCAGTGATGTGATGATCTGCCAATCTCTGGATTCATTTTTAGGATTTTTCCCATGGTTGGCACTATCTAGGTCAACACGTCTGATGCTCCAGGCATAGATTTGCCTTCAAAACCGCACCAACCGAGGCTTATTTAGATAATCTCTCACCCCAAATGTTGTTCTTTTGAGAGGTTTTAACAAGTGGTGCAGTTTTTTCCACTCTGGAAGTGAAAGAGAGTGTTGGTGGAGAATGTGTTTTGAGGGTCTCTTCAGCTTGATTTTCAGTAGTTTTGAACTTTTAAAAAACAGAAGAATACAAAATGTAGAATGTAAAAACATGTAAGAAACAAGTCGTAGACATGAACTCCAGTGTTACTTGTCCTACTCTGACTTTTAACTGTAACACCCCAGGGCATAGGCATAATCCACTGCTTGACATAAGAAAACACCATTAGTTAAGAAGTTCAAATATTAAGATATGGCATGTCAGTTTGTTTTGTTTGAAGGTTTCTGGGCAAATCTGGAAGCTTCCCTTTTCGAAAGAATTATACAAAAGTGTCCGGAAGTCAAAAGCTCAGCTTGGACATTCAGTTTTCTAAAACCATCCTAAGCCAGTAGATAGCGGTCAACTATTATTAATTTCTATCTGCCGAAAATCCTTCCTGAATCACATCGGGGCAGAGACATATACTCTTGAAGAATACCCAGGTAGGTTGCAGACAAACCCATAATGCCTTGTACACACGGTCGGACATTCCGACAACAAGATCCATCAGATTTTTTTCCGACAGATTTTGTCTGAAATTTGTGTTGCACACACACGGTCGGACAAAGTTGACGGAAAATCAGATTGTTCAGAACGAGGTGGCGTACACCACATACGACGGGACTACGTAGAGGCCAGTAGCCAATAGCTTTCATTCCCAAATTTATTTTGAGCATGTGTGGCACTTTGTGCGTCGGAATTCTATACACACGATCGTAAAAAGTCTGATCGGATTTTGTCCGGAAAAAGCCCGCTAGAGCCGCTAGAGCCCACACACGATCGGATTTTCCGACAACATAATCCGATCAGGCTTTTCCCGTCGGAATTTCCGACCGTGTGAACGGGGCATTACTGTTCATAGCTCTGAACAACAATGATTTATCTCCTGCCAAACTCTGACATGGTTATGATTTTTTCATGCAAGAAAACCTTGCTGAGACCAGACCTACAGTATCTCCATAGATATCCTTGTAGTCACCAAATTCTGCCAACATTTCACCCTATTCATATCAGGTTTGGTTTAATAGTGACATGGGTTTTGGGGAAACTAAGAAAAAGATAGCGTGATAGCATGAATCGGAGCCTGGCTTGGTTGCAAAGTAGAAGCCAATCCAAAGATGTAGTAATTTCTGTATTCAGTTCATGGTCATTGGTGGGCAATATTTCATAATTCATTTTACAGAGAAATTCTGCTTCTTCAAGAAACAGCAGGAAAGAGTATTTTATAGGTTCACCCATGGGAGGCATCATGTTTGCTGTGCAATCATTGTATGGATGTTATATTTGGAATATACCTATAAAATGCTCCTTCGTGCTGTCTCCTGAAGAAACAGAATTATTTTATGAAAAGCATTGTGAAATACTGTGCACCACTTACCATAGACCAAATACATAAAATTACTCCATCTTTTCATGGGCTTATGTTTACATATTGTAAGGCAGGAAGGTTCAACTGGTATTGGCAGCAGTAAACCATGCATTAGACAGGGGCAGTCAGGAATAGCTCAAGCAGGTTTGTTCTGCACTTTTATTCAGCAAGACAGCAAACAGACAGTTTCAATTCAGAGGGCTTTGTTCAGCAAGTCCATTGCATAAGATAATAAAATAATCATCTGCCTGTCTGTGATGTTAACTAAACTCAGATCAGTTCCCGACTAAAATATTACCCCCTAAATAGATTCTCCAAAACAGACAACATTTGTACCTTTTT
>CM053032.1:52820647-52861225 GCA_028564925.1 Lithobates sylvaticus
AGTGCAAAAAAAAAGCGCAAAACGCAAATCGCGGCAAAAACGCGGCAAAAACGCGGTACTTGCGTTTCGGATGCGGGTCCATTGACTTCTATTACATGCAAAACGCTGCATTTTGCATGAAAAAGAGTCCCCGACCCTTTTCCAAAAACGCAGGGGCACAAAAATGCATTGATGTGAACATGTTAAAAAATGTCCCTGCATTTCTGCAAAATGCAAAATGCATCAAAAAAGGCGCTAGTGTGAATGGAGCCTTAGGGAACAACATATACCTTACATCTCATGAGAAGATACTCCAGTCCAGTGTAAGGCTGGATTCACACCTATGCAGTTTTAGTGCTTTTTGCATTTTGCAGATTTGCACTACAGTCCATTTAACATGATTTCCTATGAAACACGTTCTGTAGTGCAAATCTGCAAAATGCAAAAAGCACTAAAACTGCATAGGTGTGAATCCAGCCTTAGGCTCGATTCACACTAACGCGTTTTTGATGCATTTTGCAGAAATGCAGGGAAATTTTTTAACATGGTTCCTATGGAACATGTTCACATCAATGCATTTTTGTGCCTCTGCGTTTTTTTGGAAAGGGTCAGGGACTTTTTTCATGCAAAATGCAGCGTTTTGCATGTAATAGAAGTCAATAGACCCGCATCCAAAATGCAAGTACCTTGTTTTTACTGCGATTTTACACTGTATATAGCTGGTTGCTAAGGAACCACAGTGTAAAAAAAAAATAAAAAAAAATGCAAAACTCGGCAAAATCGCTGTAAAAACGTGTGTCCAAAAACGCGGCAAGCACCGCAAAAAGCACTGCAAAAACGCTCAAAAGCAAAATGCATGCATGTGAATCGAGCCTAAGGCCTGATTCACACCTATGCATTTTTATTGCTCTTTGCATTTTGCATATTTGCACCACAGTCCATTTAACATTGTTTCCTATGGAACACGTTCTGTAGTGCAAATCTGCAAAATGCAAAAAAATCTGCAAAATGCAAAAAGCACTAAAAATGCATAGGTGTGAATCAGGCCTAAGAGTGTACTCTTGTGAGATTTGGGCAGCTCAGCATTCTCCAGGATCTCTTTTGCAGGAGCATGAAATCAGATGGGGGTAGGAAATAACTTTTCCCCCTACATATTTTAATTACCATCCAAAAGCTTCTTTTTGGATAATGATGTCACCACCAACACACTTCCTGTCTTCAGGTGACAATGCTCACTTACTGTATCTATGAAGGAGCAGCATTGTCACCCTAGGACAATACTACAGAACACCTCCCCCTCCTCTTTTTCATAACATATGGGGCAGGTGTTCTGTAATCTATAATACTTGAAAACTGTACGTGTTCAGTCTCTTTTAAACGGGTGATCAGGGGACCCTAAAAACAGGCAGCTGAGCTGCAGTTTTAGTGCCACCCTCCCGAACTGTAAAATAACAGCTGGTTGGGGCTGTACACATGCCACAAGCTTTGCCTCACAGCCATGGCATTTTTTTACTCACTCAGGGTGCAGCGTTTGACAGGTGTCACCACTTGTCAAGCTTGCCCGTTTTTTAGTTTATTAAAAGTCAGTAGCTACAAAAAGCATAGCTGTTGACTTTTATTGAACTGACACTTACCTGTCCCACGGTCCAGTGATGCGGCTGCCCGGAGCCTCGCTCCTCTCCCCCTCCTCTCCTCAGCGCCTCCATTGATACTGTGGGCACCCAGCCGTGATAGCTTACGGCTTCACGGACGGGCGTGCACTGCACATGCGCGAGTCGCGCTGCGCTCTGCTATTGGCCAGCCAATCTTCTGGGACCTGTGTTGTGTCCCAGAAGATCGCTGGCAGGGAGAGGCCGCCTAGGGCAAGAGGAGGAGTCACCTAGGGGGCCAAGAACAGGAAAGAGGAAGGGGGACAGGAAGCCCCATTAAAAAGAGGGTACACACTCCCTCCCCCAAAAATTTACAAATGTGGCATGTCATTGGGCGAGGAGTCGTTAAAACAGAAGATCCACTTTTGGGTGGAACTCCGCTTTAAGTGGGGTCATACTGCAACCCCTGTGCAATACATGTGATTGTGGTGTGGTATTGTGGCCTTTTAGGGTTAAATCGGGCGGTAGGGACAGGGCCGGTGCTAGTACTAGGCAAACTAGGCAGCTGCCTAGGGCACACTGCTGCCTACGGCACCTGGCCACTGGTGTTCCGAATCTTTTCTCTGTGCAACAAGCAACTAAGTCTCAGCATCAGCAGGCAGCCGCTGTTTCGTTTGCAAATAGTGTCAAAGGCGCAGCGGGAGTGGAGGCCTGTGTCTGTGTCCCGACTCCCGAATGAATGGAAGCAAGCAAACATTTATTGATGGGCACAGGTTGTCTGCATTAATGGGCCCTGATAGGCTGCATTGATGGGCGCTGATAGGCTGCATTGATGGGCGCTGATAGGCTGCATTTGATGGACATTGGTAGGCTGCATTTTATGGGCGCTGGTGAGGCTGCATTTGATGGGCTCTGGTGAGGCTGCATTTGATGGGCGCTGGTGAGGCTGCATTTGATAGGCGCTGGTGGGCTGCGTTTGATGAGCGCTACATTAAAAAGGTGGGGTAAACATGGGCAGGACAAAGGGGTGGCGCCAGGGGTGGCGGCAAAATGAGGTTTCGCCTAGGATGGCAAAAATCCTTGCACCAGCCCTGGGTAGGGAGGTGATACAACACCTCCTTACCACCTGTCAAATGCCTCCTTAAAAGAGATCTGAACACGGGTAGCTCTCCAAAGCTCACCAAACTCCACCGTGAGTGTGAAAGAGTCCTAAGGAAAGAGGTTAGATTACATACTTACTTTATCCTTTCCTTCCACATTTCAGGGCTTGACATCACCAATTTTATGGTCGAATTCCTGACCTCATGCTCTCTCTGGCAAGAAAAAAATAGAACAGTATAGTAAGGGCTGTTACCAACAAAATGTTAGACTTCAACCTGTATGCTCTCTATGGGAAAAATGCACCAATTGGCAGCTAAAACAATGGAAAAAATGTACCAACAATGGTGGCTAAAATAAAGTCCATATATCGTTTGGAAATCTAGCAGCTTTAGAAGGCAGCCTCGTGGAAGAAAAAGAAGATATCTTCTGAGAGTACTGTGGATAAAACAAAAAGCACCACTGTAAGTGCAATAAATTCTGGATTTTAATAATGAGCTAAAAACAGGGTACTCACAAAGGTACAGATGTAATCAGCATAGAGGCATATAATGCCAGATGTCCATAAGAGTGATCGGTTTCATGTCCTGGATGGCAGCGGTGACTGTGAGGCAGGCTGGATCCGAAGTGTACCAACACTTCCTGCAGGTGGAACGCAGGCCTCGACCGACAGCCAAGATGATGAGTTCACTTCCGGGAGTGGGAACGAATAAGAATAGGCGACACGTTTGCAGAGCTACGCTCCTTCCTCAGGCCTCTCTCTGGCGAGATCCTCAGGAATGTAGAGCAGCCCAAATGTTGCGAGAAGCAGCTCTTGCAGGTTGGTGTTTCTTCTTGTGAAATTTTGGGGGTACTCATTGTTCCCCAGGAATCTGTCAGGAAGGACAGGGACGTAATAACTTGCAATGTAGAAGATGGGGGTAAGGTAGGTATAGCATTCAGTTTTATTCTTTACGGTACATTTTTCAAGTATGTGCAGCGATTTATACATACATTTATACATACGATTTATATATAAGTAGGGAACCGGATTTAATTAGTTGACCTGGCAGCAAAGTGCAGATCCGCTTTAAGTTTATTTTTTTTAATAAATTGCCTTATAGCAGCTCGGAGTAGTAACTCTTTCTATAGCCATCCATAAGCCGATATCTGGTTAACATGGATGTAATATGAATTACAGCTGTTTGTTTTTTAAAATGCACCAGAAAGAATTCCAGAACGTTTTCATTTGCAGTTGATATCTCTCTATAGGTTTTTTTTTGTACATTTGCTTCAAACAATATTTTGGATATTTCTGCCTGTAAACCCGATATTATTCTTTCCATATGTCTGCTGGTAGATTTGAAATATTAAATGTAGCAGTTTTATGAAAGGACTGGCCCCCGTGTGTGGCAATTTGTACACTGGTAGAGTACTTCATGCTCTGTAAATATACATTACATGGCTCTGGAATGAAGTCCAAGTCAGTTTAGGAGTCTCCAATATGTATTTAAATCGAAATACACCAATTTTTTAAATAGGATTTAGTTTGGCTTTATTTTTCTGTAAATTTCCTTTAAAGCACTGTATTTCTATGGTGCTTGGCATGTATGGGGCTTTAGAGATAAGCAAAAAGGTTTCCTGTCTTAAGAGGAATTTTGGTTATGCCCTATCTGATTGGCACTATTCTGTATTGCCACATGGGCAGGTCCTCAGTTATTTACAGTACTTGTCGGTCATTAAAAAGAAAAAAAAAAAAAAAACTTTAGGTATCTAGCCTGCAGAGAATAAATCCGGCCATATAATGATAGCATCCACATATATACAATCAAATGAGAGTGCCAAACAAATGTTTAAGAGTCCAGGGTAATTTAATGATGAAATAGCAGAATAAATACATTGCTTTCCAGAGGCCAAACACACCCCTCCATCATCAATTTAGACTTAAAAGCCTTTGCTGCATTTACCAACACCGGAGTAACTTGCCCTCCTGAAACTGTTCCAAGAGGTAAACCCGATGTATTTGATATCTGCTAGCCTGAGTCCATTTAAAGCAGAACATTATGTATAACAATTATTTTACTAAAAGAACATACACTCCACATTAACCACATCCCTTCCAGCCTATAGCAAAATGACAACCGGGTGCTGGCTCTTCCGTTCTGACTGGACGTCACATGACGTCCGACGCATCGCATCTCCGATCACGGTAAAAAGCCTATGACATAGGCTCTTTACCATGTGATCAGCTGTGTCCAATCACAGCTGATCACAGCATAACTAGGAAGTGCTGGTTACCGGCATTCCTCTATTCACGCTGACAGGGCATTAGTAGAGGAAAGCTAAGTGGCTCTCTTGACAGGGGGATCTGCACTGATAATCAGTGCAGCCCCATCACCAATCCCCACCAGTTCCTGCCAGTAATGCCAATCAGTTCCCATCAGTGATGTCTGTCAGTGCCTCCTCATCAGTGCCGCCCATCAGTGCCACTCATCAGTGCCTGTCATTGCCCTACAGTGCCTCCCATCAGTGCCCATCAGTGTTGCCTATCAGTGCACATCAGTGCCACCTTTAAGTGTCCACCATTGCCGCCTATTAGTGCCCATAAAACCTGCCCATCAGTGGCCATCAGTGCCACCTATCAGTGCCCATCAGTGTCGCCTATCAATGCCCATCGGTGCTGCATATCAGTGCCGGCAATCAGTGCCCATCAGTGCTGCATGTTAGTGCCTCTTCATCGTTGCAGCCTCACCAGTGCACACCAGTGCAGCCTCATCAGTGCACATCAGTGAAGGAGAAAACTTACTTAAAGAGGAAGTAACCCCTAATGGGTTTATTTCCTCTTTGTCTTCCTGCAAAGGTAAAGCATAATGGACTAATATGCATCGCATAGTAGTCCATTATGTGTGCGGAGCCTCCATCTTCTTGGTGGGTCTCGTGGCTCCGGCGCTATCATTCGGCGGCGCCGCAATGATGTCACTCCCACGCATGCGCACGGGAGCCGCCACTCACGGCATATCGCCGCTGAGAGTGGCTTTCTCAGTGCGCCTGCGCGCCGCTGTCTACGGCGCATGCGCCATAGACAGCGGTGCCTGTCTTTTGGCAAATATCTCCTAAACCGAGTAGGTTTAGGAGATATTTCTTTGACCTCCAGGTAAGCCTTAATCTAGGCTTACCTGTAGGTCCAAGTGGTTTGTAAGGGTTTACAACCACTTTAATTACAAAATGTTATAACAAAAACGAAGAAAAACTTTTCAATCTTTTTTAATTTGTTTAGCAAAAAATAAAAAACCCAGTAGTGATTGAATACAACAAAACGAAAGCTCTATCTAGTAAAAATTTTGGGTATAGCATTGCATGACCGCGCAACTGTATTTCAAAGTGCGACAGTGCTGAAAACTGAAAATTGGCCTGGGCGGGCAGGAAGGGGGTGAAAGTGCCCTGTAGTGCTTAATAATTACAGTGCCTTGAAAAAGTATTCATACCTCTTGAAATTTTCCACATTTTGTCATGTGACAACCAAAAACGTAAATGTATTTTATTGGGATTTTATGTGATAGACCAACACAAAATGGCACATAATTGTGAAGTGGAAGGAAAATGATAAATGGTTTTCATTTTTTTTTTACAAATAAATATGTGAAAAGTGTGGTGTGCATTTGTATTCAGAGTCAATACTTAGTAGAACCACCTTTTGCTGCAATTACAGCTGTAAGACTTTCTGGGTATGTCTCTACCAGCTCCGCACAGAAATTTTTGCCTATTCTTCTTTGCAAAATAGCTCAAGCTCTATCAGATTGGATGGAGAGTGTCTGTGAACAGCAATTTTCAAGTCTTGCCACAGATTCTCAATTGGATTTAGGTCTGAACTTTGACTGGGCCATTCTAACACATGAATATGCTTTGATCTAAACCATTCCATTGTAGCTCTGGCTATATGTACGTCCCAGTCTCAAGTCTTTTGCAGACTCTAACAGGTTGTCTTCTAAGATTGCCCTGTAATTTGCCCCATCCATCTTCCCATCAACTCTGACCAGTTTCCCTGTCCCTGTTGAGGAAAAGCATCCCCACAACATGATGCCCATGTTTCACAGTGGGGATGGAGTGTTCTGGGTGATATGCAGTGTTAGTTTTCTGCCACACATAGCATTTTGCTTTTAGGACAAAAAGTTCAATTTTGGTCTCATCTGACCAGAGCACCATGTTTGCTGTGTCCACCACATCGCTTCTTGCAAACTGCAAACAGGACTTCTTATGGCTTTCTTTCAACAATTGTTTTCTTCTTGCCACTCTTCCATAAGGCCCCTTTCACACTGGGGCGTTTTTCAGGCGCTACAGCGCTAAAAATAGCGCCTGTACAACGCCTGAAAAAATCCAGCCCCATTCACTCCAGTGTGAAAGCCGGGGGGCTTTCACACTGGAGCGGTGCGCTAGCAGGACGGTCAAAAAGTCCTGCTAGCAGCATCTTTGGAGCGGTGTATTCACTGCTCCTATACCGTTCCTACCCATTGAAATCAATGGGACACCGCTGTAATACCGCCGCAATACCGCCGCAAAGCGCCGCTGCGGCGGCGCTTTGCGGGGGGGGTTTAACCCTTTTTCGGCCGCTAGGAGGGGTTAAAACCGCACCGCTAGCGGCCGAATACCGTGGCTAAAACGACGGTAAAGCAGCACTAAATATAGTGCTGCTTTATCGTTGCCGCCGCTCCCGCCCCAGTGTGAAAGGGGCCTAAAGGTCAGATTTGTGGAGTGCATGACTAATAGTTGTCCTGTGGACAGATTCTCCCACCTGAGCTGTGGATCTCTGTAGCTCCTCTAGAGTTGCCATGGGCCTCTTGACTGCTTAATGCTCTGCTTGCGTGGCCTGTCAGTTTAGGCGGACGGACGTGTCTTGGTAGGTTTGCAGTTGTGCCATACTCTTTGCATTTTCAGATGATGGATTGAACAATACTCTGTGAGAGGTTCAAAGCTTGGAATATTTTTTTATAACCTAACCCTGCTTTAAACTTCTTCACAACTTTATCCCTGACCCGTCTGGTGTGTTCCTTGGCCTTCATGATGATGGTTGTTCACTAGGGTTCTCTTACAAACCTCTGAGGGCTTCACAGAAAAGATATATTTATACTAAAATTAAATTACACACAGGTGGACTCTATTTACTAATAAGGTGATTTCGGAAGGCAATTGGTTTCACTAGACTTTAGTTAGGGGTTTTAGTGTAAAGGGGGCTGAATACAAATATACGCCACATTTTTCACATATTTATTTGTAAAAAACTTTGAAAACCATTTATAATTTTCCTTCCACTTCCCAATTAAATGCCACTTTGTGTTGATCTATCACATAAATTCCCAATAAAATACATTTACGTTTTTGGTTGTAACATGATAAAATGTGGAAAATTTCAAGTGGTAGGAATGCTTTTTCAAGGCACTGTACACGTATTTTTTTATTTTTAATAAATTTGCAAAGATTTCAAACAAACTTCTTTCATGTTGTCATTATGGGGTACTTTGTAGAATTTTGAGGAAATAATGAATTTAATCCATTTTGGAATAAGGCTGTAACATGTAACAAAATGTGGAAAATTGAAGTGCTGTGAATACTATGTAATAATGTTTTGACAACCACAAAAAAACAACAGAAAAGCATGACTGTCCCATACTCTGCACTTAAGAGGTAAAAATTAAAGCTACATTTCACTCTAATTCCAAGTTTCACAAGATCTGGGAACCCTTGGTCACACATTTTTTACCACCTGACATTGACCATTGTCTTCTTGATCTTCGAGGTATTTTACTTATCATTGCTGTGGCACATAGCTGTTGAGAGTCAAACCTTTCTCCACTTTCTTAACACCCCTTTTCCCTCTTTACCCCTCATATCTGGATCTCTAATGCCGCGTACACATGACCGTTTTTTCCGTCGGAATAAACTCTGACAATTTTTCCGACGGAATTCCGCTCAAGCACTCTTGCCTACACGGTGACGTACAACAGGACTACAAAAGGGAAGTTCAATAGCCAGTAGCCAATAGGTGCCGTCTCGTAATTGCTTTAGAGCATGTGTTGTTTTTGGTCCATCGGAACAGCATGTTCTATTTCTAGGTCTGTCAGAATTTTCGAAAAAAAAAGTCCGATGAGGCCCACACACGATCGGAAAATATCCGATTAAAAGATTCCGTCTGACTATTCCTGCCGGAAAGTCCGCCCGTGTGTACGCAGCATTACAGTTCTTTTTTTTGTTACACTTTTTTACTGGTTGCAGTAAATGACAGTACTGTTAACGTCCGTGTGTTATTTATACTATCTGATATCTTAATGAATGTGCTATCCGTGTATATTTTGTATGAACGTTTATCTAGGCAACCTTTGTTTTTTGAAAACCTTTAATAAAGAAATTGAACAAAAAAAGTAATATTTCCACTCGCTGTCTTTTGACCACCACTCCCTGCTGGTCAAAAGACAGCTGATGTTCTAAAATTTCTACATTCAATTCCATATTTTATTTTTATTTTTTAAGTTTTGCTTAAGTTCTGCTTTAATTCAAACCTAACCGTTCAACACACCTTAACCCTTGCCTCTAAATGTAACCTAACTGTTAACCATCTTCTTATTACTAATTTAACCCCCAAAGCTATACTTACCAATACAAGTATTGCATGAAAAAGTATCAATCTCGTGCTGAGACATACAAACACCAATATGTTTTCACCATGACTATTGTTCTGATTAGGGATGGGCCCGGTGCTCGATGCGAACCCACGTTCGCATCGAGCACCGGGCGTTCGCTCGCTCGGCGAGCCCAGAACTATTTTGGCCGCTCGCATCACGTTCGTGTGATGCGAGCGGCCCCGCAATGCATTGCGGCCGGCGCGGCCGGCGCAGTGCATTGCTGGCTGATGATTGGCCAAGCATGCACTGTGACCCCGCATGCTTGGCCAATCACAGCCCCGGAAACTCGAAGAGCCATAATTGGCTACAGGCAGGACGCCTGTAGCCAATTACAGCTCAGGGGCTGTAGTACACGCCCCCCCCTATAAAAGGCCGCCACGCCGTCTGCGCCGGTCACATGCTGTTCCGGCGCAGATTGAGCAGGCTATATCTGTGACACTCTGCTGGATTTAGTTAGGTAGAGAGATTCACTTACAGAGATTGAGTTAGATAGATTCAGTTACAAAGATTGATTGAGAAAGAGGGGCTTGTAGTGTGTTCGTGGCAGGCAGGCAGAGCTCCTATATTTTGTTACCAGAAGCACCTATAGGACTTGTAGTGTGTTCGTGGCAGGCAGGCAGAGCTCCTATATTTTGTTACCAGAAGCACCTATAGGACTTGTAGTGTGTTCGTGGCAGGCAGGCAGAGCTCCTATATTTTGTTCCAGAAGCACCTATAGGACTTGAAGTGTGTTCGTGGCAGGCAGGCAGAGCTCCTATATTTTGTTCCCAGAAGCACCTATAGGACTTGTAGTGTGTTCGTGGCAGGCAGGCAGAGCTCCTATATTTTGTTCCCAGAAGCACCTATAGGACTTGAAGTGTGTTAGTCCCATCACACACACAGAGCTATATTTTCTTCCCAGAAGCACCTATAGGACTTGAAGTGTGTTAGTCCCATCACACACACAGAGCTATATTTTGTTCCCAGAAGCACCTATAGGACTTGAAGTGTGTTAGTCCCATCACACACACAGAGCTATATTTTCTTCCCAGAAGCACCTATAGGACTTGAAGTGTGTTAGTCCCATCACACACACAGAGCTATATTTTGTTCCCAGAAGCACCTATAGGACTTGAAGTGTGTTAGTCCCATCACACACACAGAGCTATATTTTGTTCCCAGAAGCACCTATAGGACTTGAAGTGTGTTAGTCCCATCACACAGAGCTATATTTTGTTCCCAGAAGCACCTATAGGACTTGAAGTGTGTTAGTCCCATCACACACACAGAGCTATATTAGAAGAGAAGAAGAGAGAGAGAGAGAGAGAAAAAAGAGAGGAAGAGAGAGAGGGAGAGAGGAGAGAGAAAGAGAAGGAAGAGAGAGAAGGAGAGAGAGAGAGAGAGGAAGAGAGAGAGAGAAAAAGAAGAAGAGGAGATGAAGAAGAGAGAGAGAGGAAGAGAAGAGAAGAGAGAGAGAGAGGAGAAAGAAGAGAGAGAGAGAAAAGAGAGGAGGAAGAGAGAGAGAGAGAAGAGAGAGAAGAGAAAAGAAAAGAGAAGAGAGAGGAGGAGGAGAAAGAGAGAGAGAAGAGAGAGAAGAGAGAGAGAAGAGAGAGAGAGAGAAGAGAAAAGAGAGAGAAGAGAAGAGAAAAGAGGAGAGAGAAGAGAGAGGGAAGAAGAGAGAGAAGAGAGAGGAGAGAGAGAAGAGAGAGAGAGGAGAGAAGAGAGAGAAAGAAAGAGAGAGAAAAGAAGAGAGAGAGGGGAGAGAGAGAAAGAGAAGAGAAAAAGGAGAAGAGAGAAGAGAAAGAAGAGAAGAAGAAGAGAGAGAGAAAAGAAGGAGAGAGAGAGAGAGAGAGGAGAGAGAAGAGGGAGAAGAGAGAGGAAGAGGAAGAATGGAAGGAGAGAGAGAGAAAGAAGAGAGAAGAGAGGAGAAGGAGAGAAAGAGAGAAGGAAGAAGAGAGAGAAAGAAGAGAGAGGAAAAGAGAAGAAGAGAAGAAGAAAAGAGAGAAGAAGAGAGGAAGAAGAGAAGAGGAGAAGAGAAGAGAAGAAGAGAGAGAAGAGAAGAAGAAAGAGAGAGAGAGAAAAGAGGAGGAGAAGAGAAGAAGGGAGAAGAAGAAGAAGGAGAAGAGAGGAGAGAAAGAGAGAAGAAGAAAGAAAGAGAAGAAGAGAGAAGAAAGAAAAGAGAAGAGAAGAAGGAGAAGAGAAGAGAAGAAGAGAGATAGGAGAGAGAGAAAGAAGAGGAGAAGAGAAGAGGAAAGGAAAAAGAGAGAGGGAAGAGAAGAGAAGAAAGAGGGAGGAGGAGAAGAGGAGGAGGAGAGAGAGAGAAGAGAGAGAAGAAGAGAAGAGAAGAAGGAGAAAAGAGAAGAGAGAAGAAGAAGAAGAGGAGAGGAGAGAGAAGAAAGAGGAGGAGAAGAGAAGAGAAGAGAGAGAAGAAGAGGAGAAGAGAAGAAGAAGAAAGGAAGGGAAGAAGGAAGAGAAGAAGAGAGAGGAGAGAAGAGAAGAGAGAGAGTGGAGAAGGAAAGAGGAGAAGAGAGAAGAAAAAAAAGAAGAGAGAAAGAGAGGAGAGAGAAGGAGAAAGAAGAGAGAGAGAGAGGAAGAAGAAAAGAAAGAGAAGAAGAGAGAGAGAGAGAGGAAGAAGAAGAGAGGGAAAAGAGAGAAGAAGAGAGAGAGAAGAGAGAGAGGGGAAGAAGAGGAGAAGAAGAGAAGAGGAAGAAGAAAGAAAGAAAAGGAAGAAGAGAGAAAGAAGGAGAGAAGAAAAGAAGAAAGAGGGAGAGGAGAGAAAAGAAGAGAAAGAAGGTAAAAAGAGGAGAGAGAAGAAGAAAAGAAGAGAGAGAAGAGAGGAGAGGAGAAGAAGAGAGAAGAAAGAGAAGAGAGAAGAAAAAGAGAAGGAAGAGAGAAGAAGAGAAAGAAGAAGAAGAGAGAGAAGAAGAAGAGAGAGGAGAGAGGAGAGATGAAGTAGGAGAAGAAGAGAGAGAAGAGAGAGAAGAGAGCTATATTTTGTTCCCTTCAGAGCACCTATCCGCTCTCTTCCGCTCCCGCTTCGTTCCTCTCCTCTTCCTAGGACTTGACCTCTTACTCGCGCTGTCTTCAACTACTCTTACTCTCGTTCCCTCTGTCTGTCTCTCTGTTCTCTCGCTGAGTCCCTTCCCATCACTTCCGCGCGCCGTCTCCTCTCTACACACAGAGCTTTTGCTCCTTCCTTCCCCCCGTCCGCTTCCTGCTTCTCTATATTTTGTCTCCCCTCCTTAGAAGAAGCACCTTAGGACTTCTTGAACTTACCGTCCCTCTCGTGTTCCCCCCTCTCTTGCTCTGCCCCGCCTCTTCTTCTCGCTTCCTTAGTCCCATCATCACACCTCTTCCCCGCTCCTTACAGAGCGCTCATTGTCTCTCGCGCTTCTCCACGCCTTTTTCTTCCCAGAAGCACCTATAGGACTTTCTGAGCCTTCTTCTACCTGTGTGTTAGTCATCCTCTCTCTAACACTACTCTTCTCTGCTCTACCCTCCTCTTACACCTCTACTTCCTCCTGTTTTCGTATATGCCTCCCCGCTTCTTCCTCCGCTGCGCCGCTCCCGCCTCGCTGCCTCCTCTACTATCGAGGCGTCTCGTACCTCCTACTCCTGTTTCCCTCACCTTGCTCGTCTCTCCCTACTCTTCTGCTACTCCTTCTGACCCTCTCCTACGCCCTTGACCTCTCTTCGTTTCACCTTCTCGTCCCTCTGCTTCCTCTCCTTCCGTCTCCTGTGCGGTCTTGAACCCGTTCTCCTCCTCTCTTGCTTCACCAGCCTCTCTCTCCTCTACCGTCGCTCCACCTCTGCCCTATCGCCTCTCTCCTCTTCTCACCCCCCCCTGTTCTGTCCTCTGCCCTCCCACGTTCACCTCCTGGTCTTTCTCTCCACTACTCTCTCCCCTCACGCCGGCTACTCTTTCTACAGCTTCACCCTCTACTTCTCGCGTTCGTCTACTTCCTACCTCCTCCCGCTTCCTGCTGTCGCATGCCTTCTGCCTTGCCTCTTCTGCCGTTGCTCGTTTCCTTCCCTCTACCCTGCTTCTTCCCCCTCTACCCTTCGTTTCTCCCTTTCCCGTCTGTCACTTCTCTACCCTCCCTCCCTCTCTTCCTTACTTCTTCCTCTTATCCGTCTTCCCCGCTCACTCTTCACACACTACATTTTCTCGAACCACTCCCTCTGCCCTCCTCCTCTACCACTTCGCGTACTGCCTCTTCTCTCCTTCTCGCTACCTCCTCATTCTCTCTCTTACTCTACCCCTTCTTTCTACCTTCTTCACTTTGTGCCGTCCTCCTGGCTCCTCTCTCTAACTGTCTCTACCGTATTATTCTTTCCTCTACTCCCTCTCTACTCCCCTCTGTTCCTCTCTTCCCGACACTTTCTCACGTCCCTGTCATCCGACTCTCCCATCCCTCTCGATCTTCCCCTCTCTCTGTCTCGAGTATTCCTGCTACCCTCCTCTTCCCCCCTCTCTACTCTGTTCCCTGCGCCTGCGCTTCGCCCCGTGCTTCTCTTTCTCGTCTTCTCGCACCACTGCCTCGTTCGCTCTGCTCTCCTTTTACCGCGCCCTCTGCCCTACCTTCTCCCCTCTCTCATGTTCTTCTGCCGCCCCTCCTCTTCGTCTCGTTCCTTTGTTCACCGTCTCTGTTGCCTTTCAGTAGCCTTCTATCTCAGTCCCTCTGCCTTTCCCTGCTCCCCTAGCACCCTGCCTTCTCCTTCACTTCCCCCTCTTCCTTCCTCATCTCTCTCCTAGGCCGCTCCCACCCCTTCTCTTTCTGCTTCCACCTTTGATTCTCTCGCTTCGCTGCTCCCCCGCTGTTTCTAGCCCCTCCTTCTGGCTCTCCTCTCCCTGCTGCCCTCTCTTCCCGCGTACCTCTTCTCTCCCACTGTCCGCTCCTCTTTTCCTCTACGCACTCTTCCTCCTCTTCTCCCTCTTCACGGTCTCTCCTACCTCTATGCTGTCTCCCTGCTGGTCTCTACGTGTTCTGCGTCTCGTCCCTCATCCCTTGCCGCTCTCCTTCTCCTCTGCTACCTGTCCCATCTGCTCCTCACACACCGTGCCTCTCTGTGGCTCTAACTCTTTGTCTTCTACCCTCTTCCTTCTCCGCCTCCACCTTTCTCTCTCTATCTCGAAGCCTCGGGCTTCTGCACCTTCCTACACCCTTCTCTTCGCTCTCCTTTCTCGCCACGCCTGTACTTTTTTCCTCTCTCGCTCTGCCTCTCTCTTCTCTCTGCTCTCGTCTCGCGTCATCCCTATACTCGTCGTACTAACCTCCTTTACTCCTTCTTTCTCCTCTCCTCCTCCTTCCTTGACTCTCCTCTTTTCTTCCCCTCCTCCTCTCCCTCTCTTCCCCACCTCCATACCGCCGCTTCAAGCCTGTTGCCCTTCTCTCACCCATTCTCTCTCACTCTCAGTCTCCCCCTCCTTCTTGCTCCACGCGGTACCCCGTTCTGCATCACTCTACATCTGCCCTGGCACTCTCCTCTCTCGTCGTGCCCTCTACTTTCCTTTCCCTTTCCCTGGGCTGACCATCACCTTCTTCTCGAGTGCTTCCTCGGTTCTTCGTTCTCGCCTCTCGAGGCCTTTTGACTCGCCTCCTTCCTGTCTCTCCTCCTGTCGCCTCGCTCCTTCGCACTTTCTTCCGCCTTCTCACTCTACCTCCACGCCTCTTTTTCTCTTACTACCATCCCCTCACCCTCGCTCTTTCCTCGGTCCGCTCCTGGCCCGTTCGGCATCGCTCAGGCGCGGTCACCTCGGTGTTTGTCGATCGTCCCCGTCTAGCTGTACCTGCTTAGTCCCATCACGTCCTTTCCTGCGACCTTGGTCGCTTCCACCGTGCTTGTCCTCGTCAGGCTCGTTGTTTCTTTCCCGCCTTCCCCCCTCGTGCTCTCGAAGACTCCCCCTCGTCGTCGCGCCTCTTCTCCCCCGTCGCCCTCTGTCCCCTTATACCCTCTTTCCCCCTTCTTGCCTCTCCCTCCCGTTCGCTCACGTGCACCCCTCCCCGCGCACGTCTCCTTTCCTCTTCTCGCGCCTCTCTTCGTCTCTCCCGCAACTATAGTTCCTCCTTCTCTCACACCGACTCCTTGAATCCTGCCTTCTCTCCTTCTCCTCTCTGCTTTTCCTCTGTCTTTTCGTACGGCCCCGTCTCTCTGCTTCTTTCCGCCCTCTCTCTTCTTACTCCCATCCGCGTCCTTATCTCTCTTCTTCTCTTCTCTCCACGTTGCCCCCTCCCTTCACTCCTTCTGATTTTTCTTTCTGTTTCCTTGCCCTGTCGTCCTCGCGTCACCTGTCTCGTCCCCTCAACTCGCATCCACACTTGCCGTTTTCTCCCTCGGCCTCGCTCTCTACGCTTCTTCTTCTGCTAAGCTTCTCCCTCCTTTACCTCCATCTCGAACCCCCTCCTCTGGTGCTTCCCTCGCCTGTCTCCCCCCCCCCCCCCCCCCCCCCCCACCCTGTTCCATCTGCCTCCTCGCTCCCGTCTCGCTTTCGCTTCTTTCCTCGACGTTCGTCTCACCTTCTAATTCTCTCCCCTTCGCTCCCTCTTCATTTTCTCTTTCTCCTCTCCCTCTCGTCCCTTCCCCCCGTTGCCTCTCTCTCGTTCCTTCTCTTAGCAGACGCTTGCTGCCCTCACCCCTGCGCGAGTCACAGAGCTATATTTTGTTCCCAGAAGCACCTATAGGACTTGAAGTGTGTTTAGTCCCATCACACACAAAGAGCTATATTTTCTTCCCAGAATCACCTATAGGACTTGAAGTGTGTTAGTCCCATCACACACACAGAGCTATATTTTCTTCCCAGAAGCACCTATAGGACTTGAAGTGTGTTAGTCCCATCACACACACAGAGCTATATTTTGTTCCCAGAAGCACCTATAGGACTTGAAGTGTGTTAGTCCCATCACACACACAGAGCTATATTTTGTTCCCAGAAGCACCTATAGGACTTGAAGTGTGTTAGTCCCATCACACACACAGAGCTATATTTTGTTCCCAGAAGCACCTATAGGACTTGAAGTGTGTTAGTCCCATCACACACACAGAGCTATATTTTGTTCCCAGAAGCACCTATAGGACTTGAAGTGTGTTAGTCCCATCACACACACAGAGCTATATTTTGTTCCCAGAAGCACCTATAGGACTTGAAGTGTGTTAGTCCCATCACACACACAGAGCTATATTTTGTTCCCAGAAGCACCTATAGGACTTGAAGTGTGTTAGTCCCATCACACACACAGAGCTATATTTTGTTCCCAGAAGCACCTATAGGACTTGAAGTGTGTTAGTCCCATCACACACACAGAGCTATATTTTGTTCCCAGAAGCACCTATAGGACTTGAAGTGTGTTAGTCCCCATCACACAGAGCTCCTCTATTTTCTTTGCAGAAGCACCCATAGGACTTCTAGTGTGTTAGTGGCATCACACAGAGCTCCTATATATTCTTCTCAGCAGCACCCACAGGACTTCTAGTGTGTTAGTGGCATCACACAGAGCTCCTCTATTTTCTTTGCAGAAGCACCCACAGGACTTCTAGTGTGTTAGTGGCATCACACAGAGCTCCTCTATTTTCTTTGCAGAAGCACCCACAGGACTTCTAGTGTGTTAGTGGCATCACACAGAGCTCCTCTATTTTCTTTGCAGAAGCACCCACAGGACTTCTAGTGTGTTAGTGGCATCACACAGAGCTCCTCTATTTTCTTTGCAGAAGCACCCATAGGACTTCTAGTGTGTTAGTGGCATCACACAGAGCTCCTCTATTTTCTTTGCAGAAGCACCCACAGGACTTCTAGTGTGTTAGTGGCATCACACAGAGCTCCTCTATTTTCTTTGCAGAAGCACCCACAGGACTTCTAGTGTGTTAGTGGCATCACACAGAGCTCCTCTATTTTCTTTGCAGAAGCACCCACAGGACTTCTAGTGTGTTAGTGGCATCACACAGAGCTCCTCTATTTTCTTTGCAGAAGCACCCACAGGACTTCTAGTGTGTTAGTGGCATCACACAGAGCTCCTCTATTTTCTTTGCAGAAGCACCCACAGGACTTCTAGTGTGTTAGTGGCATCACACAGAGCTCCTATATTTTCTTTGCAGAAGCACCCATAGGACTTCTAGTGTGTTAGTGGCATCACACAGAGCTCCTCTATTTTCTTTGCAGAAGCACCCATAGGACTTCTAGTGTGTTAGTGGCATCACACAGAGCTCCTATATATTCTTCTCAGCAGCACCCACAGGACTTCTAGTGTGTTAGTGGCATCACACAGAGCTCCTCTATTTTCTTTGCAGAAGCACCCACAGGACTTCTAGTGTGTTAGTGGCATCACACAGAGCTCCTCTATTTTCTTTGCAGAAGCACCCACAGGACTTCTAGTGTGTTAGTGGCATCACACAGAGCTCCTCTATTTTCTTTGCAGAAGCACCCATAGGACTTCTAGTGTGTTAGTGGCATCACACAGAGCTCCTCTATTTTCTTTGCAGAAGCACCCACAGGACTTCTAGTGTGTTAGTGGCATCACACAGAGCTCCTCTATTTTCTTTGCAGAAGCACCCACAGGACTTCTAGTGTGTTAGTGGCATCACACAGAGCTCCTATATTTTCTTTGCAGAAGCACCCATAGGACTTCTAGTGTGTTAGTGGCATCACACAGAGCTCCTCTATTTTCTTTGCAGAAGCACCCATAGGACTTCTAGTGTGTTAGTGGCATCACACAGAGCTCCTATATATTCTTCTCAGCAGCACCCACAGGACTTCTAGTGTGTTAGTGGCATCACACAGAGCTCCTCTATTTTCTTTGCAGAAGCACCCACAGGACTTCTAGTGTGTTAGTGGCATCACACAGAGCTCCTCTATTTTCTTTGCAGAAGCACCCATAGGACTTCTAGTGTGTTAGTGGCATCACACAGAGCTCCTATATATTCTTCTCAGCAGCACCCATAGGACTTCTAGTGTGTTAGTGGCATCACACAGAGCTCCTCTATTTTCTTTGCAGAAGCACCCACAGGACTTCTAGTGTGTTAGTGGCATCACACAGAGCTCCTCTATTTTCTTTGCAGAAGCACCCACAGGACTTCTAGTGTGTTAGTGGCATCACACAGAGCTCCTATATTTTCTTTGCAGAAGCACCCATAGGACTTCTAGTGTATTAGTGGCATCACACAGAGCTCCTCTATTTTCTTTGCAGAAGCACCCATAGGACTTCTAGTGTGTTAGTGGCATCACACAGAGCTCCTATATATTCTTCTCAGCAGCACCCACAGGACTTCTAGTGTGTTAGTGGCATCACACAGAGCTCCTCTATTTTCTTTGCAGAAGCACCCACAGGACTTCTAGTGTGTTAGTGGCATCACACAGAGCTCCTCTATTTTCTTTGCAGAAGCACCCATAGGACTTCTAGTGTGTTAGTGGCATCACACAGAGCTCCTATATATTCTTCTCAGCAGCACCCACAGGACTTCTAGTGTGTTAGTGGCATCACACAGAGCTCCTCTATTTTCTTTGCAGAAGCACCCACAGGACTTCTAGTGTGTTAGTGGCATCACACAGAGCTCCTCTATTTTCTTTGCAGAAGCACCCACAGGACTTCTAGTGTGTTAGTGGCATCACACAGAGCTCCTCTATTTCTTTGCAGAAGCACCCATAGGACTTCTAGTGTGTTAGTGGCATCACACAGAGCTCCTATATATTCTTCTCAGCAGCACCCACAGGACTTCTAGTGTGTTAGTGGCATCACACAGAGCTCCTCTATTTTCTTTGCAGAAGCACCCACAGGACTTCTAGTGTGTTAGTGGCATCACACAGAGCTCCTCTATTTTCTTTGCAGAAGCACCCATAGGACTTGTAGTGTGTTAGTGGCATCACACAGAGCTCCTATATTTTCTTCTCAGCAGCACCCACAGGACTTCTAGTGTGTTAGTGGCATCACACAGAGCTCCTCTATTTTCTTTGCAGAAGCACCCATAGGACTTCTAGTGTGTTAGTGGCATCACACAGAGCTCCTATATATTCTTCTCAGCAGCACCCCACAGGACTTCTAGTGTGTTAGTGGCATCACACAGAGCTCCTCTATTTTCTTTGCAGAAGCACCCACAGGACTTCTAGTGTGTTTAGTGGCATCACACAGAGCTCCTCTATTTTCTTTGCAGAAGCACCCATAGGACTTCTAGTGTGTTAGTGGCATCACACAGAGCTCCTATATATTCTTCTCAGCAGCACCCACAGGACTTCTAGTGTGTTAGTGGCATCACACAGAGCTCCTCTATTTTCTTTGCAGAAGCACCCACAGGACTTCTAGTGTGTTAGTGGCATCACACAGAGCTCCTCTATTTTCTTTGCAGAAGCACCCACAGGACTTCTAGTGTGTTAGTGGCATCACACAGAGCTCCTCTATTTTCTTTGCAGAAGCACCCATAGGACTTCTAGTGTGTTAGTGGCATCACACAGAGCTCCTATATATTCTTCTCAGCAGCACCCACAGGACTTCTAGTGTGTTAGTGGCATCACACAGAGCTCCTCTATTTTCTTTGCAGAAGCACCCACAGGACTTCTAGTGTGTTAGTGGCATCACACAGAGCTCCTCTATTTTCTTTGCAGAAGCACCCATAGGACTTGTAGTGTGTTAGTGGCATCACACAGAGCTCCTATATTTTCTTCTCAGCAGCACCCCACAGGACTTCTAGTGTGTTAGTGGCATCACACAGAGCTCCTCTATTTTCTTTGCAGAAGCACCCATAGGACTTCTAGTGTGTTAGTGGCATCACACAGAGCTCCTATATATTCTTCTCAGCAGCACCCACAGGACTACCGACTACAATGGCTGGAAGACCGCCAAGGGGAGGCAGAGCGTGCAGAGCCAAGAACACAGGGCAGGCAGGCTCTGTTTCTAGTGGACGTGGCCGTGGACGTGGACGTGGTCGTGCATCGTCATCAGCACGTGGCCATGGGACACGCGCGTCTTTGTTTTCGGCAGCTGGACATGTGGAGCCGCATCATGCTGAAGGCTTGGTAGAATGGATGACCAAGCCCTCCTCATCCTCCTCATCCTCTCTCACCCAGGCTCAGGGTACTGACAGAGCATCATCAGCCACCCCTTCCCTAGACCCACCATGTCCTCCTGAGGAGTCCCCCGAACTCTTTGAGCACAGTGTTGGGTACATGCTCCAGGAGGATGCCCAACGATTCGAAGGCTCGGATGACGATACCCAGCTTGAGGAATCTGGCAGTACTGTTCCACCAGCTGCAGCTTACTGCCAGGTTTGCTCTAGTGGTGAAGAGGGAGGGGATGATGAGGTCACTGACTCCACGTGGGTGCCTCAAGGGAGAGAGGATGAGGAGGAGGACGAGGAGGAGGAGGATGCGGCGTCACATGTCCAACGAGGCAGGATGCCCCCTGGAGGCCAGGTAGAGGCCAGCACAGCAACTGTACAACACCGCAGAGCTCCGCCTGTGCAGGGCGCTGCCTCTGCACGTTATCAGAAAAGTTCTTTGGTGTGGGCCTTTTTTGAGACGAGTGCAGCAGATCGCACCACTGCTATTTGCAATATTTGTCTCAAGCGTATCTCGCGTGGCCAAAACATCAGCCGCTTGGGCACGACAAGCATGACCAGACATATGGCGACCTGCCATGCAGCTCGTTGGCAGGCACACATAAAAGACCCACACCAAAGAACTAAGCGGACCTCTCCTTGCTCCTCAGCTGGGATCTCCATCCCCACTACACCTTCAGTCCTCTCTGAAAGCTGCTCTGAGAGGACTGAAGGTGTAGAATTAGGTGTGTCACAACCAAGTACTTGCAGTACACCGACGTCCGATTGCAGCAGGCAAATTTCCCTGCCCCGGCTGCTGGACCGTAGAAAGAAGTACACTCCCAGCCATCCACATGCCCAGCGGTTGAATGCTAGCCTGGCTAAATTGCTAGCACTTCAACTGCTGCCTTTTCAGTTGGTAGACTCGGCCCCCTTCCGTGAGTTTGTTCAATGTGCGGTTCCTCAGTGGCAGGTTCCCAAACGCCACTTTTTCTCGCGGAAGGCGATTCCGTCTCTCTACCGGCATGTGGAGGGCAATGTCCATGCCTCGCTGGACAGGGCGGTCAGCGGTAAGGTGCATATTACCGCTGACTCATGGTCCAGCAGGCATGGACAGGGACGGTACCTTTCTTTCACGGCCCATTGGGTCACTCTATTGGCAGCTGGGAGGGATGCAGGACAAGGTGCAGTAGTGTTGGAGGTTGTTCCGCCACCACGCCTCCAAAACGCGACTACTGCTACTGGTTGTGACACACCTCTCTCCTCCACCCCCTCCTCTTCTTCTTCCTCCAGTGCTCTGTCCTTGGAACCAGCGGTGCTCCGTAGGCGTACAAGGGGCTACGCAAGTACGCAGGCAAAAAGATGCCATGCCGTGCTTGCGCTGGTGTGTTTGGGGGACAGGAGCCACACTGGGCCAGAGGTTCTGGCAGCTCTGCAGGGGCAGGCCGAGAGGTGGTTGACGCCACGTCAGCTTAAGCCAGGAATGGTCGTTTCTGACAATGGCACCAACCTCCTCTCCGCCCTGCGACAGGGGCAGCTCACCCATGTGCCCTGCATGGCTCACGTCCTCAACCTGGTGGTGCAGCGGTTCTTGGGCAGGTTCCCAGGCTTACAGGATGTCCTGAGGCAGGCCAGGAAAGTCTGTGTGCATTTCCGCCGATCTTATAATGCCAGTGCTCGGCTGACTGAGCTGCAAAAGGAGCTGAACCTGCCCAAGAACCGCCTAATATGTGACATGCCCACCAGGTGGAACTCAACGTTGGCCATGCTGCAGCGACTGCACACGCAGCAGAGGGCCATCAATGAGTACCTTTGCGACTACGGCACCAGGACAGGGTCAGGGGAGCTTGGTTTTTTTTTCCCCCACGTCAGTGGAGCATGATCAGGGATGCATGCACTGTCCTCTCACCATTTGAGGAGGCCACGAGGATGGTGAGCAGTGACAGTGCATGCATCAGTGACACTGTCCCTCTTGTCCACCTGTTGGAGCATACGCTGCGTGGGATAATGGACAGGGCACTTGAGGCAGAACAGAGGCAGGAAGAGGAGGACTTCCTTGCCTCTCAAGGCCCCCTTTATCCGGACAGTGTTCCTTCTGTCCCACCCATCACACAGGAAGAGGATGAGGAGGAGGAGGAGGAGGATTGTGTGAGCATGGAGGTGGAGCCTGGCACTCAGCATCAGCAGCAGCAGTCTTTTAGGGATGATGTACAGTCCCAACAAACCAGTGGACTTGTACGTGGCTGGGAGGAGGTGGCTGGCGATCATGTCATCCTCAGTGACCCAGAAGACTCCGGACCGAATGCCTCAGCTAACCTACGCTGCATGGCCTCCCTGATCCTGCAAAGCCTGCGGAAGGATCCTCGTGTTCTTCGGATCAAGGAGAGGGACCATTACTGGCTGGCCACTCTCCTTGATCCGCGGTACAAGGGTAAGGTTGCGGACCTTATCTTGCCGTCGCAGAGGGAGCAGAGGATGAGACATCTCAGGGAGGCCTTGCAGAAAGGTCTGTGCAACGCGTTCCCAGAAACTGGGAGGCTACAAACTCCTGGTCCTGGGCGACGAGTTGCTGAGGCTTCGGTCAGTGGCAGAAGGAGCGGTGGGGAAGGTGGACGTCTGACCGATGCGTTCAGACAATTTTTTAGTCCGCAGCCCCAAGGTATGATCGGTTCCAGCAACCATCGCCAGCGTCTGATATACATGGTGCAGGAATACCTTGGGGCAAGGTCAGACTTGGACACCTTTCCCACCGAAAATCCTCTGGCTTACTGGGTCCTGAGGATGGATCACTGGCCAGAGCTTGCACAGTATGCAATTGAGCTACTGGCCTGTCCTGCCTCCAGCGTTCTTTCCGAACGCACATTCAGTGCTGCTGGAGGATTTGTGACTGATCATAGGGTGCGCCTGTCCACCGCCTCGGTTGATCGACTGACATTCATCAAAATGAATCAGTCTTGGATCACCACCAGCTACCAGGCACCTGAGGCGGATATAACCGAATAATTTTTAATGTCACATCCCTTCAAGACTGCCTATGCTGATGCTGAGTGACTGTCCTCTTATGTTCACTGACTATCCTCCTCCTCAATGATCCATGCCACCACACCAGTGCCTAAGGCACAATTTTTCAGCCCCTGTTTAACAGGGGCGTGTACTTACAATTTTTTAAAAAAAAAATGCTTCGCAACACGTGTGACTGCTGTGCTCCAAGTACAGTATCTGTGAGGGCCGGGTTGCAGTGTTGTGGCACCAGCACCAGTGCCTAAGGCACAATTTTTCAGCCCCTGTTTAACAGGGGCGGGTACTTACAATTTTTTAAAAAAATGCTTCGCAACACGTGTGACTGCTGTGCTCCAAGTACAGTATCTGTGAGGGCCGGGTTGCAGTGTTGTGGCACCAGCACCAGTGCCTAAGGCACAATTTTTCAGCCCCTGTTTAACAGGGGCGTGTACTTACAATTTTTAAAAAAAATGCTTCGCAACACGTGTGACTGCTGTGCTCCAAGTACAGTCTCTGTGAGGGGTTGCAGTGTTGTGGCACCAGCACCAGTGCCTAAGGCACAATTTTTCAGCCCCTGTTTAACAGGGGCGGGTAATTACAAATCTTGATCTAATAGTTCACAGCAGGGCCCATTCCTGCGCCCACCAAGAGTAACTATGAGGGCCTGCAGTCTTGTGGCAACACCGTCCACCAACACCGCCAAAGGCCCAATTTTTCTGCCCTGTTCATCAGGTGCTTGCAATTACAAATCTTGATCTAATAACTCACAGCAGGGCCCATTCCTGCGCCCACCAAGAGTAACTATGAGGGCCTACAGTCTTGTGGCAACACCGTCCACCACCACCGCCAAAGGCCCAATTTTTCTGCCCTGTTCATCAGGTGCTTGCAATTACAAATCTTGATCTAATAACTCACAGCAGGGCCCATTCCTGCGCCCACCAAGAGTAACTATGAGGGCCTACAGTCTTGTGGCAACACCGTCCACCACCACCGCCAAAGGCCCAATTTTTCTGCCCTGTTCATCAGGTGCTTGCAATTACAAATCTTGATCTAATAACTCACAGCAGGGCCCATTCCTGCGCCCACCAAGAGTAACTATGAGGGCCTACAGTCTTGTGGCAACACCGTCCACCACCACCGCCAAAGGCCCAATTTTTCTGCCCTGTTCATCAGGTGCTTGCAATTACAAATCTTGATCTAATAACTCACAGCAGGGCCCATTCCTGCGCCCACCAAGAGTCACTGTGAGGGCTTACAGTCTTGTGGCAACACCGTCCACCACCACCACCACCAAAGGCCCAATTTTTCTGCCCTGTTCAACAGGTGCATGCAATTACAAATCTTGATCTAATAACTCACAGCAGGGCCCATTCCTGTGCCCACCAGTCTTGTGGCTACACCAACATCTAATAGGGCAAATTTCTGCAGAGTATATACGGCAGGCCCCTACTTTCAAACATCCAACTTACAAACGAATCCTACTTGCAAACGGAAATAGAAAACAGGAAGTGAGAGGAAATCTACCCCTAGGAAGGGAAATTCTATCATGTTAGATTTAATTTGGGAAAAAGGTATCTCCTCTCTACTGATGCTTTATCACCAATCCTTGTTTCAATTAAAACCCCACTTTTCCAAAAACATTTGTCATTGGGACGGAAAGTGAGGTGACATGTTCTGAACAGATGTGCAAAGACAGCAAATGTTACAGGGGTGATAACCCCTCCCTATGTTCTCCAAAAAGCATAAAAATAGATTTTTTTGGGATGGAGCTACACTTCATAATGTACCTGTTCAGATTCTACTTAAGAACAAACCTAAAGCCGCAAGTGGTTTTAAATGGCTTCTTTTTTTCCTTTACAAATGTCATTTTGTGCAAGGACAGTTCTAAACACGGGAAACACATGCCACTTCACAGGCATACTTTGGACACCCCCCAGGTACCATATTTAAAGGAAAATTTATGCATCATTAAAATGACTGCTCCCGAAAAAACGTTAGTTTTTAAAAGTTCTTTTTGCATTGATATATGTCCCCTGGGGCAGGACCCGGGTCCCCAAACCTGTTTTATGACATTAACATGCATATTGGCCGTTGTAATTAGCACTTTTGATTTCGAACGTTCGCGTCCATTATAACGTATAGGGTTCGAAAATTCGCGCGAACTTTCGGTCGGTTCGAAGGTTCTGGTGCGAACCGAACCCGGGGGTGTTCGGCTCATCCCTAGTTCTGATATATATATATATATATATATATATATATATATATATATATATATATATACACATATACACACACATACATTATATACTATATCTATCTATCTATCCTATATCTATCTATCTATCTATCTATCTATCTATCTATATATATATATATATATATATATATATATATTTATATATTTTTAGTTAACGTCCAATTCCAAAGTTCCAGAGTTTGAATTTAATTCTAAAATTTAGCAGCAAGTCTCCAGTAAAATAAAATAAAAAAAAATATACATAGATATATATATATAGATATATAGATATATCTATATATCTATAGATATATCTATGTATATATATTTTTTTTATTTTATTTTACTGGAGACTTGCTGCTAAATTTTAGAATTAAATTCAAACTCTGGAACTTTGGAATTGGACGTTAACTAAAAACATACGATAGCTGCTCATACCATACCATATTTATTGCAGCATTTACTTATATAGTGCCCCCCTTATTTCATAAATTAATTAAATGTTTGAGCATGTAACATTTTTAGGGCACTTTTGAGACAGCTTTCAATGTACACATTTTGGGAAAATAAATAGGATGAGGTACAAGGTCTACAAAATATTATTTTGGGTAATAGATTTTTGTGCATTTCAGCCCTTTTTATCCCCAGTCACCTGTTTGCTGCTCTTGTACTATGACCCCAATTATCCCCCCCGCTCGATAATAGGACAAGTAGGGCTTTGTGCCTATTGTGCATTGCCTATTGTTGTGGGATGGAAGGTATTGGAGCTAGCATCCCTCCAATCAATCATCAGTGGGGAACTTGTGAGAACGGCTTCCTGAAAGAATGTGTATGAAATGCCAAAAGTTCACAATGATATTTAGAATGAATCCTGAACGAGAAAGATGTTTACAGGGAGAGACGTTTTTCATCCCAAGCATCAACTTGCTTTAAAATCAATCAGAGCTTTGAAAAGCAGGTAACAAAATAGACAGCTGTGAGATAAATAATTCTAAACGATATGTTGTATCTATTGCTGCAGAGTGCCTTGACAAAATCTTAAAGGGATGCTACAATGGATATTCAGTCCTGCAATATTTACCTTAACTTTTATGTATAGCCATTTGTTTTTGTTTTTGTTTTTACTTTTGGATTTAGTAGAGAAGTATTAGATCTCCTGTCAAGTTTTTATTGCAGTCTGTATCCCTGCTAGGTAGATTTACCCTCTCTAAGGGCCATTGCCACAGAAACAGAAAATTATTCTAAAATCCAAAAATGTACTGCTGTTAAAAGAACAGAAAGTAAGTATCAATCTTCTATTGGGGACACATGTTCCAGTGATAGCTGTCACTTTGTAGAGATTTCCTCTCACTTCCTGTTACATCTGTGGGACGGGAAGGGAAGTCTCCCCAATGGGACAGATGGCAAAAAAAATAACTGATAGGGAGTTTAACCCTTTCCAATGGTATGCAAAATGAAAATAAACGTTTTGGCTACATGTACACCTTAAAGCGGAGCTCCAGCCCCCCCCCCCCCCACCTCTAAAAATGTAAAGTCAGCAGCTACAAATACTGTAGCCACTGACTTTTAATATTAGGACACTTATCTGTTCAGGTACCCCACGATGTCGGCGCTGCACTTTCTGAATGGCCAGGTGCTGGTGGAAGACCGAGGGGGGCTGATCTTCCGGGAGACCTCCCTGCAGCAAATACATTTACCTGCTCCCCCCCCTCTCCTAAAGGTGCCAAATGTGGCAGCGGAAGGGGGAGGAAGCAATCAAGCAGAGCTTCCCCTTTTGGGTGGAGCTCCACTTTATCCCATTCTCGCCCACCCCGTTGTCCCTTAAAAGGTTCTAAATGCGTAGGGGACTGCATTTGCTAAACGCTGCAAAAGGCATGCATACCAATATTTTGGAAACAAACCACACCCCTTCCATTAAGAAGAAATGAAGGCTGGACTGCCGCACTCCTATGCAATTTCTTTATTCAAATGCCGGATACAAAAGGTGAACTACAGGTATCAGCTTACATGTTTCACACCAAGGTTGGGTGCTTACTCATGAGCTATGTGTGTGAAAGATGTAAGCTGATACTTGCAGTTCACCTTTGTATCCGGCACTTGAAAAAATAAATTGCATAGGAGTGCGGCCGTCCAGCCTTCTTTTCTTCTAAGTATTTGTTTGCATACAGGGCTCGCACCCTCCACGTGGGATAGAGGCTTTTTGGAGCAGCAGGGTAAGAGAAACTGCCTTAGAGCAATGTACATATATGTTTTGGCCCTTCCATTAAGACTTGGTTTGCCAAGTTCATCTAATGGAAGATCTCATGGCTGCAGCACACCATAGAGAGGAACGGGTTTGTAAACATGGTTTTACTGCAATTCCTTTGAACGTCCCGTTTGAGGTGATACCTTTGACCCCCTGTGCCAACTACACTTGAGCAACACACTCGTTTTCCTTTCTCACCCCCCTTCTTTTTTTTTTCCTTTTCCCAGCTTTGTCTTTCCTGCTTACCCCTTTTTTCTTTCTTTCTCCATTTGTACTAAAAAATTATACGGGAAATAAGCTTGTCAAGGTTCGTTGGGCGAAAGGAACTCTACGGCTACTGTTTGTATGGACCTTGTGTTTGCTGGTCTCTCTGCAGTGTTTTTACAGTTGACTTTATTTCTGTATGTGAACCATGATCGTTGATTCTTGTTTTGTGGGAGCCTGTAGGCCCTGATTATTCCTGTAAGACGTAAAATCTAATAAATAATCCTCTATGGGTTGTATGCCCTGTATTTCTGCAGAAAATGGTTTACTGCTTCAAAAAAGACCTATGTTTTGGCTCATCCCCATGTTCTGTTTAGCCGAAAGTGTGTGCTATCACTTCGAGTTAATCATGACTAGGTGCATGACTGGATTTTCCATACTATCCAAGGAAGTAAATTCTAACCAATAATCAGTCCAGGTTTCAATTGCCCCAATGTACGAATATCTTTTTTTAAGTGAAACTATGTTTGATGAAAACTATCCCCTGTGAGAGAATTTTCTGAAACTTATTGCACATTACATGATGCCTCCATTCTCTTTTTATTGAGCTGATCCATTGCACCCCCCTAGAATCTATAAAATGATTCTCACCTAGGAGGCTCTGCCTTTACTGTACTGTATTAACAACATTATCACCTCTAACATCCCTTTAGATGTGTAACTACTTAACTAATAATACTTATGCCCCGTACACACGGTCGGAAATTCCGACCACAAAATCCGTCAGATTTTTTCCGAAGGATTTTGTCCGACACTGGTGTTGCATACACACGGTCGGACAAAGTTGTCGGAAAATCCGATCATTCTGAACGTGGTGACGATCGTTGCGTACGACGGAACTACGTAGAGGCTATTAGCCAATAGGTTTGGTCTCCTAATTTAATCTGAGCATGCGTGGCACTTTGTCCGTCGGAATTCTCTACACACGATCAAAAAAAGTCTGATCGGATTTTGTTGTCGGAAAATTTGAGAGGAGGATCTCAAATTTTTTCCGTCGGAATTTCCGACGGAAAAAGTCCGATGGAGCCCACACACAGTCGGATTTTCTGACAACATGGTCCGATCGGACATTTTCCGTCTGAATTTCCGACCGTGTGTAGGGGGCATTAGAGTGCAGTAAACTTAAAAGCATTACTGAGAATTCTGTATTCCATGCAAGAAGCTGCCCATCGTTTGATCTGAAGCTCTATGCAGAAAATTATACGAGCCTAATGATGAGAATTCTGGTGTATGCTACTTACAAAGTAAAAATTGCACAGATTTCTAAAGCCATTTTAAATCGTTGGAGTCATATCATGCCATATGTTATGATTTTAAAGTAATACTAAACCTTCAAATTTTTTGATTTAATCCACCACTATCAATATGGGGAATATTTCGAAGTACAAAAGTGTGTGCTCAGCACTTATTTTTTTTTTTTTTATGTGCTCACTGACCCTCACATTTTATGTCCTCATTGACCGACTCCAGATCCCTCTGCACTGGTTGCCCAAACTTCTGGGTAGGAGAGTGTGTGCACTGGAGAAACAGGAGGGGAGGAGAGCAGGGGAGTGGTGCATGCATACTGGGAAGACAGGAGAAGGAAGGAGTGGCGCACAGAGGAGTGGCGCATGCACACTGTGGAGACAGGGGGTGTTGGAGTGGGGAGCTGTGGAGTGGCACAGAGCACCTGACTTTGGGAAAAGCTATTTAAATGTATGCACACAGGGAACATACAAGGATGGGTGGCTTCATGGAACTCCCTTAAGGAATTAAGGGATGGAGCCACCCAGAAAAATGGAACCTTGGGGATTTTGGAAGGAAGATTGCATAGCAACCACAGGCCTTAAAGTAAAAGCACACAGCACACAAGATCTATAATATTATACCCTTTTTCCACTTCCACTGCGTGTAACATATTATGCACTATTCACTTACAATTGTTCTTATGGAACCCAATATTTCAATAAAGAAAGACTCTTTTTTTCTAACCGATTCTATCACCTTTTATTTACTACGTATCCTGGTCACAGTATTCTTTATGTCTTGTAGATCACATCATTACACTGCCTCAGGCATTACCCTGGGTAAAACCCAAATAAGGTGATAGTGAGAACAATCGTTGAGCTATTAAAGCAAATGGAGCCAATTCCGTGTCTATGGCTGAATTTCTATTTCTGTGACTTCAATTGGGCTTTAACATTTTGTGCATATTTTTCTGACAGCAAAGACAAAGCATCCTGCATTCTGGAACACAACAGCAGAGCTTTCATTATGTTAGCAGTAGTGTTTACGTCGACAGATACGTAACTGGTTAAAAAATAAACAACACTGCGCACAACAGGTGTTGAAATGAGACAAAAATCACCCGTTTGGGTGTTCTTGATTTTGTTACTAGACAAGCACCTTTTCTTTTCAGAACGCTGTTTACAAGATGCTTTGCGGTGTCAGATGAAGATCAGCTCCACTGTTAAACTCTTTCTCAACTTTCAGCTTTGTGAAGTACTGAAAAGTGCCCCAACCACAGTGCCCTTGACACGGTGTCACAATTGTCAATCACAGGAATGTTCACGTAAGAGGTCTGGGCCTCCTTGTCCTCAGGCAAAGCCCTTGTTTGCATTTCCTTTACAAAGAACATCTCCTTGTTATTACACCTGCCAGTGTTCAGAGCTTCGACCTCTCACCTATCCAGCCATCTTTGTATACCCCTGGCAATTAAAGCAAAGAACCTGAGCAGTTAGCATAAAAATTGTCCATGTCGGCAGATAATTAGACACTATTTATAGAAAGATTCATTTCCTGCAGATTGGTATTAATTCATTATTGAGGGTTTCAAGATTGCATAAAAAAATAAAAAAATAAAATTATATATATATATATATATATATATATATATATATATATATATATATATATATATACACACACACACACATATATATATATATATATATATATATATATATATATATATATATATATTATTATTATTTTTATACAGGATTTATATAGCGCCAACAGTTTGCGCAGCGCTTAACAAAATAAAGGCAGACATTACAATTACATTACAATTTGGTACAAGAGGAATCAGAGGGCCCTGCTCGTTAGAGCTTACAATCTATATCAATCAATATATATACCAGTATATGTTTTTTTTTCCTTTATCGTTTAATTATGCTATGGATAGACAGTTTTGTAGTTTTACTTTATTGTACATACACTTTCAAAATATCTCTTTTTGTTATATTTTTTTTTCCAATAAGAACTGCCTCTCCATCCACACATGCTAACACACTTGTTCTGTCCATAGGCTTCAGAGAGTAGTCCAATATGCATGCACAATTTAGCTGTCTTGGGCCCACAAAGCTCTAATCCCCTGTACACACAATAGGATTTTGGAAAATGTGTGATAGGACCTTGTTGTCGGAAATTCCGACCGTGTGTAGGCTCCATCACACATTTTCCATAGGAATTTCCGTCACACAAAATTTAAGATCTGGTTCTCAAATTTTCCGACAACAAAGTCTGTTGTCGGAAATTCCGATCGTGTGTACACAGTTCCGACGCACAAAGTGCCACGCATGCTCGGAATCAAGCAGAAGAGCAACACTGGCTATTGAACTTAAGTTATCTTGGCTCGTCGTACGTGTTGTACGTCACCGCGTTCTTGACGTTCGGAATTTCCGACCAACTTTGTGTGACCGTGTGTAGGCAAGACAAGTTTGAGCCAACATCCGTCAGAAAAAATCCCATGGATTTGCATTGGGCTACATTTACACCTGAGCAAAGCGACTTTTAATTGTTTGCAAGTTTTTAGACGTATTTAGAAACGTTTTACAGCTTCAGGTGCTTTTGTTTGGCCAAAAGAAAGCACTAAGGGGAGGAGAGGTGGAGCAGATTAGGGGTGAAGAGATGCTGTTTGAGCAGAAAACACGCTCATAAAACGCTCATGTCACACATTTTCCGGCATTCCCATTGAAGTCCATGGGGCCCAATCTGCCTCCAATCTGCCAAAGAGAAGCTCATGTACTTTTGAGTGATAGGCGTTCAGTGACAGAACACTGTTAACAGAGGCCATTGAAATGAATAGGATTTCGCTTGTTGTAGGTTTTAGAACTACAGGCTTCAAGCAGAAAACTTCTCAGGTGTGAACGGGGCCTAATATGTAGAAAATGGTCATTTTTTTCCATTATATTGGCTTTTCAGAATAACAAATGTAGTAATGTAAAAGCTGTATTAAAAGTTTAGTGCAGTGTAGCACTTTTGGTAGTAAAATTTTGTATAGTGATGTCATTAGACTCAAAAAGAGGGACAGCTGAGGATGAAAGAAATTTGGGGGGTTATTTACAAAAAGGCAAATCCACTTTGCACTACAAGTGCATTTGGAAGTCCAGTTATTGTAGATCTGAGGGGGACATGCATAGAAAATAAAAAAACAGCATTTTAGCTTGTACATGATTGGATGATAAAATCAGCAGAGCTTCCCCCCTCATTTCAGATCTACCCCTCAGATTTACAGTGACTGCACTTCCAAATACACTTGTAGTGCAAAGTAAATTTGCCTTTCATAAATAACTGCCTTGGTCTCAAGAGAGACAGTCTCTCCAAATGAGTCAAAGTTGGGAGCCATGCATGTGTGTTGGCCAGTGCAACAGTTAATTTGAATGGTCACCCAATGTGGGTGCTTTTGCTTAGGTCTACAAAGCATACTGCTGACACCTCTAAATTATCAATGTAAAGGCGCTACAGCGCTAAAAATAGCGCCTGCATAGCGCCTGAAAAAAAGCCTCAGCTGTAAACCCAGTGTGAAAGCCTGAGTGCTTTCACACTGGGGCGCTGCGCTGGCAGGGCATCACAAAAAGTCCTGCCAGCAGCTTCTTTGCATCGGTGGAGGAGCGGTTAATACACCGCTCCTCCACCGCTCCTGTCTATTGTAAACAATGGGGCAGCGCCGCCATACCACCGGCAAAGCGCCACTGTAGCTGCGTTTTGTGGGCAGATTTAACCCCTTTTCGGCCGCTAGCAAAAGATTTAACCCCTTTTCGGCCACTAGCAAAAAGTCCTGCCAGCTGCTTCTTTGCAGCAGTGGAGGAGCGGTTAATACATCGCTCCTCCACCGCTCCTGCCCATTGAAAACAATGGAGCAGCGCTGCCATACCGCCGGCAAAGCACCACTGTAGCAGGCGCATTTTTGCGGGCGCATTTAACCCCTTTTCGACCGCTAGCGGGGGGTTAAAACCGCCCCACTAGTGGCCAAATAGTGCTGCTAAAACGACAATTATTTTCTTCACAATGCCTATAGCTACAGAGGTGAATAAGGACTTGTTTAAAAATGTCTTTTTTTTTTTTGCTTGTTTAGAATATTTAAATACATTAGTGTGCATAGTCTGGGCACATGTTCACGTGATCACGCTGCTTCCTGAATGCGTTTATTTTTATTTTTTTGCTATTTTCCATGGGACTAATGAGTCAAAGGTTTGGCTTGCAGTTGCTGTGCAGCCCCATTAACTTGAATGGCCGAGTTTGATAGATGGGGACGCCTGTCAACTCAAAATGGCAGGTTTGCTGCAGCCGCAGCGTAAAGCATTAAAGCTGTTGCATGTGAACAGCCCCCTCCAGCTGTATGGTAGGCATTAGGTGTAAATTAAGGGTTGGTAACACAATGGGGTTGAAGGCAAATAGACTGGCAAATAGACTCCCTCTGCATGTGCAGTTGCTCCAGAGCTTAGTAAATTAGGTAACGCTTCATTTTGCAAAGAAAACCCAATCAGGTGCAAGGAAATTAAAAAAAAATGCATTTTTGCTTGCATATCCACTTCAGCCCCGGAAGACCAGGCCATTTTTTGCGATACGGCACTGCACCATTTTAGCTGACAATTGCGCGGTCATGCAACACTGTACCCAAACAAAATTGACATCCTTTTCTTCCCACAAATAGAGCTTTCTTTTGGTGGTATTTGATCATCTCTGCAGTTTTAATTTTTGTTGCGCTATAAACAAAAAAAGAGCGAAAATTTTGAAAAAAACACAATATTTTGTACTTTTTGCTATAATAAATATCCCCAATTTTGTTTTAAAAAAGCAAATGTTTTCCTCATTTTAGGCCAATATGTATTCTTCTACATATTTTTGGTAATAAAAATCACAATAAACGTATATTGATTGGTTTGCACAAAAGTTATAGCGTCTACAAAATAGGGGAAAGATTTATGGCTTTTTTATTATTATAATTTTTTTATTAGTAATGGCGGTGATCTGCGTTTTTTTTCGGGACTGCAACATTATGGCACACACATCGGACAATTTTGACACATTTGTGGGACCATTGACAATTATACTGCGATTAGTGCTATAAAAATACACTGATTACTATGTAAATGTCACTGGCAGGGAAGGGGTTAACACTAGGGGGCGATCAAGGGGTTAACTGTGTTCTCTGACTGTGTGTTCTAACTGTAGGGGGATGGGAGGGACTGGAGGAAATTACAGATTGTTGTTCCTAGCTAGTAGGAACTCACAATCTGTCTCTCCTCACGTCCCTGTTCTGGCTCTCGTGCCCGCGATCGCGTGTGGCCGGCGGTCATCGTGGCCTCGGTCACACACATCGGCACCCCAGCAGTGCAATAGGCGCGTGCCTGCTATCCCGTTTAAAGGGACCGACGTACAGCTACGACGGTTCGCGGGATCGCGCTGACCTGCCGCAGTATAATGACGGCGGCTGGTCGGCAAGCGGATATGATTGGATGATGGATTTAAGCAGAGCTTCTGCTCATTTACTGAGCTCTGGAGCAACTGCTTTTGCCTTTAGTAAATCAACCCCAATGGCTCAACTGCCTGTTTTTTTGACCCCCCTGAGAGGCCTTAAGTTGGTGGATCAGGATTGCAGTTGATCAGTAGACCTAGATCAAAATTGGGGAAAGGGAGTGTAAAAAGGACTGTGGTCAGTAACACAAAGCAAGGCCAGGAAAACAATAACAGCAGTAAAGCCAAAGTCCAATATCAAAGAGTAAACTAGTTGAAGAACAGGACAATACAGGACTGCTGCAAAGACTTCATTCACACCTATGGAGTTTTTCTTGAGCGTTTCTGTTGTGCTTTTTGCTGTGCTTTTTGCAGGTTTTTACCACAATTTTACTGCCTTTTTGCAGCGATTTGCATTTTTTTATGCTTTTTTTGGGGCAAATTTGCTGTTGGACAGATTAAAAAGTGCAAATTGTGGCAAAAAGATGGTAAAAACGCACTACAGTAAAACCTTTGATTGTGAGTAATGCATTTTATGAGCGTTTTGCAAAACGAGCATATTTTTATTTAAATCCTGACCAGGTTTGTGAGCGATGTCTGGCAAGACGAGCAAGATTCAAGCCTCTGGGGTGTGCAGTACCACATTTGGCCAGAGGTGCGGGGGGCACTCGGAGACACACAGAGCCGCTTGGAGACAATCGGAAACACTCCGTTCCTGAGTGTCTCTGAGTATCTCAGAGCATCTCTGAGTGGTCTCCAAGCTTCTCTGAGTGTTTCCAAGTCTCTCTGGTGCCCCCCATCCACTTCTGGCCACACTGCATACACTAGCAGTAACACTGGAACAAATTAACCGAGTTTGCATTGATTCCTATGAGGAAACAAGCTTTGATATACGAGTGCTTTGAATTACAAGCATTCTCCTGGAACGGATTATGCTCGTAATCCAAGGTACTACTGTACAAGCTTTTCCGCAGCTTCTCCATTGAAGTCTTTACAAAAAAAAGGACAGTTTTGCGTTTAAAAAAGTCCCTGACCCTTTCCAAAAACGCAGAGGCACAAAAATTCATTGATGTGAACGTGTTCCATAGGAACCCATGTTAAAAATAATGTTCTGCGTTTCTGCAAAAAGCATGAAAAACATATTGGTGTGAATGGAGCCTAAAGTCCAGCGATTTCAGAGTGCTTCTGGTTTTATTAAATAGCAGCTGTGCAGGCATAGGCATGTGTGTGTCAGAGAGCATTACTTGTGGTTTTTTTAAATGTTGTGTTCAGCGTTTTATGTGCACACAACTCCACTGACCTGCCACTTATTTTTCCCAAGACATTATTTATAGTGATCTTCATATCAGATGTCTAAACATCAGGATATAGCTGACAAAATACACTCGAGCGATCCTATATCATTGCAGTGATCGTGGGTTCATTCGTTCCCAGGGACACTTTCACATGGAGTTTGTATGTTTTCTGCATGCTTCTTTCCAAAAACTTACTGGTAGGTTAATTGACTTCTACCCATGTTGGTTCCAGATTCAAGGCTCTTCTAGAGCAACACACTGACATGAATGAGTCTAATACTTTATAAAGTGTTATGCAATACAGTATGTTGGTACTATAAAAATACGGGAGATGAATAGTGACTGTAAATTAACCACTTCCCATCAAGGCCAATTCTGACATTTATCTCCTACATGTAAAATTCATAATTTTTTTGCTAGAAAATTACATAGAACCCCCAAACATTATGTATGTTTTTTTTAGCAAAGACCCTAGAAAATACAATGGCGGTCGTTGCAACTTTTTATCTCGCACTGTATTTGCACAGCAATTTTTTGAACACGTTCTTTTTGGAAAAAAACGGTTTCATGCTTTAAAAAAAAACAAAACATTAAAGTTAGCCCAAATGAATTTTTTTGAATAATGTGAAAGATGAAGTTACGCCGAATAAATAGATACCTAACATGTCATGCTTTAAAATTGCACACGCTCATGGAATGGCGCCAAACTTCGGTACTTAAAAATCCCCATAGGCGACGCTTTCAATTTTTTTTTACTGGTTACATGTTTTGAGTAACAGAGGAGGTCTAGGGCTAGAATTATTACTCTTGCTCTAACGTTCGTGGCAATACCTCACATGTGTGGTTTGAACAACGTTTTCATATGTGGGCGGGACTTACGTATGCGTTCGCTTCTGCGTGCGAGCACAGGGGGACAGGGGCGCTTTAAAAAACTTATTGTTAATTATACTTGTTTTTTTTTTTACTTTTATTCCTATTACAAGGAATGTAAACATCCCTTGTAATCGGAATATGGTATGATCGGTCCTCTTTAGAGTGAGATGTGGGGTCAATAAGACCCCATATTTCACCTCTAGGCTGGGAGGCCTGAAATAAAAAAAAAAAAAAATAAACAATCTTTGCTTCCCAGCCGAGGCGGCGCCATTTGTTTGAATGCAGAGGCCGGGCGTGACGTCATAACATTGCGTCCGGCCTCCGAACGATCATAGAGACTCCGGCGACCATCTGGTCCGCCGGAAATCTCTATGATCACCATCAGGGGCTGGCGGATCCTGTCTCCGACTCACCGCTTTCATCGCTTCCATCGGTGAGTTGGAGACAGGATCCGCCGGCCCCCGGAAGCACCGGAGGGCGGCAAGAGGAGGGGGGGGGGCATCCAAACAGCCGATATGATCGTTCTTATGGTGTAGGGAATCGCCGGCTGAAAAAGCTGCAGGCATCATTCAGATATACCCGCACAAAGTCAAGGACGTCATATGACTTACCTTGGGCGGGAAGAGGTTAAAATCTGCTACAAATGCTAGAACCACCAGGCATATAATAGGTGTATATGGCAGCAGGGTAACATCCGAATGATTTGCACAGCCCAAAGACAACCTAAATGTTATTTTTACACAAGCATCATCAAAGAGAGCTCGGAGGCACACGTGGCCCCTATGGGGGAGATTTATTAAAACTGGAGCACTCAGAATCTGGTGCAGCTGTACATGGTAGCCAATCTGTTTCTAACTTCAGCTTGTTTAACTCAAACTTTGACAATAAGTCCCCGTTCTCACCGGTTCGATTTGTCATGCGATTTGACAGTTCCAAATCGCATGACAAGTCTTACAGGTCCTTCTCAAAAAATTAGCATATTGTGATAAAGTTCATTATTTTCTGTAATGTACTGATAAACATTAGACTTTCATATATTTTAGATTCATTACACACAACTGAAGTAGTTCAAGCCTTTTCTTGTTTTAATATTGATGATTTTGGCATACAGCTCATAAAAACCCAAAATTCCTATCTCAAAAAATTAGCATATTTCATCCGACCAATAAAAGAAAAGTGTTTTTAATACAAAAAAAGTCAACCTTCAAATAATTATGTTCAGTTATGCACTCAATACTTGGTCGGGAATCCTTTTGCAGAAATGACTGCTTCAATGCGGCGTGGCATGGAGGCAATCAGCCTGTGGCACTGCTGAGGTGTTATGGAGGCCCAGGATGCTTCGATAGCGGCCTTAAGCTCATCCAGAGTGTTGGGTCTTGCGTCTCTCAACTTTCTCTTCCCAATATCCCACAGATTCTCTATGGGGTTCAGGTCAGGAGAGTTGGCAGGCCAATTGAGCACAGTAATACCATGGTCAGTAAACCATTTACCAGTGGTTTTGGCACTGTGAGCAGGTGCCAGGTCGTGCTGAAAAATGAAATCTTCATCTCCATAAAGCTTTTCAGCAGATGGAAGCATGAAGTGCTCCAAAATCTCCTGATAGCTAGCTGCATTGACCCTGCCCTTGATAAAACACAGTGGACCAACACCAGCAGCTGACATGGCACCCCAGACCATCACTGACTGTGGGTACTTGACACTGGACTTCAGGCATTTTGGCATTTCCCTCTCCCCAGTCTTCCTCCAGACTCTGGCACCTTGATTTCCGAATGACATGCAAAATTTGCTTTCATCCGAAAAAAGTACTTTGGACCACTGAGCAACAGTCCAGTGCTGCTTCTCTGTAGCCCAGGTCAGGCGCTTCTGCCGCTGTTTCTGGTTCAAAAGTGGCTTGACCTGGGGAATGCGGCACCTGTAGCCCATTTCCTGCACACGCCTGTTCACGGTGGCTCTGGATGTTTCTACTCCAGACTCAGTCCACTGCTTCCGCAGGTCCTCCAAGGTCTGGAATCGGTCCTTCTCCACAATCTTCCTCAGGGTCCGGTCACCTCTTCTCGTTGTGCAGCGTTTTCTGCCACACTTTTTCCTTCCCACAGACTTCCCACTGAGGTGCCTTGATACAGCACTCTGGGAACAGCCTATTCGTTCAGAAATTTCTTTCTGTGTCTTACCCTCTTGCTTGAGGGTGTCAATGATGGCCTTCTGGACAGCAGTCAGGTCGGCAGTCTTACCCATGATTGCGGTTTTGAGTAATGAACCAGGCTGGGAGTTTTTAAAAGCCTCAGGAATCTTTTGCAGGTGTTTAGAGTTAATTAGTTGATTCAGATGATTAGGTTAATAGCTCGTTTAGAGAACCTTTTCATGATATGCTAATTTTTTGAGATAGGAATTTTGGGTTTTCATGAGCTGTATGCCAAAATCATCAATATTAAAACAAGAAAAGGCTTGAACTACTTCAGTTGTGTGTAATGAATCTAAAATATATGAAAGTCTAATGTTTATCAGTACATTACAGAAAATAATGAACTTTATCACAATATGCTAATTTTTTGAGAAGGACCTGTATAAGCCCCCGTACACACAGTCGGACATTCCGACCACAAAATCCGTTGGATATTTTCCGATGGATTTTGTCCGAAACTTCTTCTGAGCATGCGTGGGCACTTTGTCCGTCGGACTAGGCTACACACGATCGGAATTGACGCGATCAGAAAAATCTGGAAAATTTGAGATCCAGCCCTCAAACTTTGTGCGTCGGAAATTCTGACGGAAAAAGTCAGATGGAGCCCACACACGGTCGGATTTTCCGACAACATTATCCGATCAAACATTTTCCTTAGGAAAATCCGACCGTGTGTACGGGGCATAAGACTATGGGGGTTATTTACCAAAGGCAAATCCACTTTGCACTACAAGTGCACTTGGAAGTGCAGTCGCTGTAGATCTGAGGGGGACATGCAAGGATAATAAAAAACAGCATTTTTGCTTGCAATTGATTGGATCATAAAATCAGCAGAGCTTCCCCTAATTTCAGAGCTTCCTCTCAGATCTACAGCGACTGGACTGCCAAGTGCACTTGTAGTGCGAACTGGATTTGCCTTTCGTAAATAACCCCCTATGGGGTAGATTTACTAATAAGTGGAGCACTCAGAATCCACTGCAACTGTGAATAGTAGTCAGTCAGCTACCGTATTTATCGGCGTATAACACGCACTTTTTTCCCCTTAAAATCAGGGGAAAATCATGGGTGCGTGTTGTATGCCGATCCCCGCCGATCTCCCGCTGATTTTTAAGAGGGGAGCGAGCGGAGCCGATATACCGAAAGCCGCGTGTATTTTCGGCTAGTCACGGCTCCTCTCGCAGTCCCGCCCACCTCCACTGATTGCGAGAGGAGCCGAGCGCCGACAACATAAAGAAATCCGAGTTCGGCTAGTCTCGGCTCCTCTCGCAGTCCCGCCCCTGACTGTGAGCAGAGCCAAGACTAGTCGAACTCGGATTTCTGTATGTTGTCGGCGCTCCGCTCCTCTTGCAATCAGTGGAGGTGGGCGGGACACGCGGCTTTCGGTATGTTGTCACGCGGCGCTCGTCCTCTCCACTCGGCGACAATTTTAAATCAGCAGCTAGACAA
>CM053032.1:52861725-53027698 GCA_028564925.1 Lithobates sylvaticus
TCAACTCGCAATGATGATGATCATAAAAACGAAGAGAATAGCATCCATAGCGTAATCCCGTTTATTATTTAATAGCATTAAAAACAATATACCCTGCAACTTCCCCTTTAAGACATATACGTACAATCAACATTCTTTGTAAGCAGCATATAAAGAGATCACTTGCGTGTGAGGGATGAGTAGATGGTAATCCTTCACTTGGCCACAGCAGCGGTGGAGTTCCTCCTGGATCAGCGTGTGTCTCTGAGGAAGTGACCAGACCCTGTTTTAACGGTGGATGTGTGACGCGTCCTGGGCAGTGGTTGCCAGAGTGATACCTTATATCTTAAGGCCTGTTTAAATTTTTATTCCGGTGAGTTTAACCCCCTGAGGGGAGAGTGTCTCACGTGGTGAAGCTATATTTGACGGTGCTTGGATATACACCATAAATCACGAGGAAAGTCACTATCGATTGAACTGTACACTATCTTCTCTGAGTCACTCAAGGACCACCTATTAGTACAATATTGTTTATGACACAGACTCATGGACTTTGCACAGAAAGATTTGATTATCTCACTGTTTTAGCGCTGTTTTTAGTATTTTATCTCACTATTATCAACGTTTGATTTTATACTATCATCCATATATATTTGTTTTATCTAAACAGCTGCTTAGGGTAATTTAATATATTAATGAATATCACTATTTATTTATATATTTTGTATCATTTTGATCTATGTTTATAACTGTGGATACACATCCAGCGCTGAGTAGTGTATAATTATAGGCCATTCATTATACACTCTATTGTTCATATATGCATGTTAATGTCATAAAAAGTGTTTGGGGACCTGGGTCCTGCCCCAGGGGACATGTATCAATGCAAAAATTTTTTTTAAAAACGGCCGTTTTTTCAGGAGCAGTGATTTTAATAATGCTTAAATTGAAACAATAAAAGTGTAATATTCCTTTAAATTTCGTACCTGGGGGGTGTCTATAGTATGCCTGTAAAGGGGCGCATGTTTCCCGTGTTTAGAACTGTCTCGGCGCAAAGTGTCATTTTTGAAAGTAAAAAAGCTATTTAAAATCACTCGCGGCTAATGTTAATTCACGGCTCCCGTAACACAGAGAACAGTGATTCATTGAAACTCATTCATAAAAAAAAGTCATTGATAAAAAAAAAAAAAAATGAAAAAAAAAAAAAAAAGCGTAGGGGTCCCCCCAAATTCAATAACCAGGCCCTTCAGGTCTGGGATGGATATTAAGGGGGATCCCAGCCAAAAAAAAAAAAAAAAATGGCGTAGGGTCCCCCTCAAAATCCATACCAGACCCTTGAGGTCTGGTATGGATTTTAAGGGGAACCCTAGCCAAAAAAAATGGCGTGGGGTCCCCCTCAAAATCCATACCAGACCCTTATCCGAGCACGCAACCTGGCAGGCCGCAGGAAAAGAGGGGGGGACGAGAGCGGCCCCCCCTCTCGCCTGAACCGTACCAGGCCACATGCCCTCAACATTGGGAGGATGCTTTGGGGGTCTAAGACCCCTAAAGCACCTTGTCCCCATGTTGATTAGGACAAGGGCCTCTTCCCCACAACCCTGGCCGGTGGTTGTGGGGGTCTGCGGGCGGGGGGGCTTATCGGAATCTGGAAGCCCCCTTTAACAAGGGGACCCCCAGATCCCGGCCCCCCCCCTGTGTGAAATGGTAAGGGGGTACAAAAGTACCCCTACCATTTCACCAAAAAAGTGGCAAAAATGGTAAAAAAGACAGGAGACAGTCTTTGACAATTCCTTTATTAAAATCTTCTTTCTTCTTTCTTCATCCTTCGGATTCTTCATCTTCTCCTTCCTTCATCTTCTTCCATCTTCTTCTTCCATTTTCTTCTTCCTCCGATCCGCTTCTTCTTGCGCTGGTCTTCTCGTCCTTCTCGTCCGGCATCTTCTTCCGTCGGCGTCGGTGTCGGTGTCTTCTTGGGCCGCTCCGCGCAATGGGAGGCTCCCGCTGTGTGAGGCTCCGCTCCATCTGACAGGTCTTTTAAAACGGAGGGCACCTGGTGACCCCGCCCCCCTCTGACGTCATGGGGAAAGCCATCATGGAATTCCCCATGACGTCCCTGTGCGTCAGAGGGGGCGGGGTCACCAGGTGCCCTCCATTATAAAAGACCTGTCAGACGGAGCGGAGCCTCACACAGCGGGAGCCTCCCATTGCGCGGAGCGGCCCAAGAAGAGACAGAGACACCGACGCCGACGCCGACGGAAGAAGATGCCGGACGAGAAGGACGAGAAGACCAGCGCAAGAAGAAGCGGATCGGAGGAAGAAGAAAATGGAAGAAGAAGATGGAAGAAGATGAAGGAAGGAGAAGATGAAGAATCCGAAGGATGAAGAAAGAAGAAAGAAGATTTTAATAAAGGAATTGTCAAAGACTGTCTCCTGTCATTTTTACCATTTTTGCCACTTTTTTGGTGAAATGGTAGGGGTACTTTTGTACCCCCTTACCATTTCACACAGGGGGGGGGCGGGATCTGGGGGTCCCCTTGTTAAAGGGGGCTTCCAGATTCCGATAAGCCCCCCGCCCGCAGACCCCCACAACCACCGGCCAGGGTTGTGGGGAAGAGGCCCTTGTCCTCATCAACATGGGGACAAGGTGCTTTAGGGGTCTTAGACCCCCAAAGCATCCTCCCAATGTTGAGGGCATGTGGCCTGGTACGGTTCAGGTGAGAGGGGGGGCCGCTCTCGTCCCCCCCTCTTTTCCTGCGGCCTGCCAGGTTGCGTGCTCGGATAAGGGTCTGGTATGGATTTTGAGGGGGACCCCACGCCATTTTTTTTGGCTAGGGTTCCCCTTAAAATCCATACCAGACCTCAAGGGTCTGGTATGGATTTTGAGGGGGACCCTACGCCATTTTTTTTTTTTTTTTTTGGCTGGGATCCCCTTAATATCCATCCCAGACCTGAAGGGCCTGGTTATTGAATTTGGGGGGACCCCTACGCTTTTTTTTTTGTTTTTTATTAATGAATGACAGCTCTCTGTGTTACAGGAGCCATCAATTCATTAGCCGCGAGTGATTTAAATAGCTTTCTTCCTGCAAAAATGACACTTTTTTTGCAGGGAAAGTTCTAAGCACAGGAAACCTGCCCTCCTTCACAGGCCACCTATAGACACCCCCCAGATGTGATACTGCAATGCTGTTCTAACAGCATGCACACACATATCCCCAGAAATAAAGCACATATTGTTGTCAGCAGTCAGCAGCACACTGACACGCTGACACTGTGAGTGAAACATAATATGCGAGGCCGCCGCCGCGGCGGCCTCTTATACCGTGGGGCGTGTATTAAAGCCCCTGAGCTATAAGTGGCTACAGGCATCCTGCCTGTAGCCAATTATGGCTCTCCTCGCTGCCGGCGCTGTGATTGGCCAAGCATGCGGGGTCACAGTGCATGCTTGGCCAATCATCAGCCAGCATTGCACTGCGCGGGCCGCAATGCATTGCGGGGCCGCTCGCATCACACGAATTTGATGCGAGCGGCCCCAATAGTTCTGGGCTCGCCGAGCGAGCGAACACCCGGTGCTCGATTCGAACATGGGTTCGAATCGAACACCGGGCTCATCCTTATTATACACCATATCATTTATACAAAATGTGTTTGTTAAAGTGTAACTAAAGGCAAAACTTTTTTCTATTCATTTTGGATAGAGTAAGGGAGGGTTATAACCACAGTCGTTTTTTTTTTGCCATTTGTGTCCCTTAGGGGAGATTTTTCCTCACTTCCTGTCCCATAGCCAAAACAGGAAGTTGGAGGAAATCCCTCCAAAGTGAGGGAATTCCATGGTGTTACCAGGGTCCCCATTGGAAGATCTCTATTAATGTTCTGGTGTCAATCCAAAATTTTGAATTTCCTTTTACATTAATTTTCGATGAGTACACATTTGGTGGCGATGTCCCAAGATATGTAAATTTTATATCAAAATAGTTGACTTTATACATGAAATTCCAAAAGTAAATCTTTTGAGATCACCAGCAGTTCCTCCCTTTCAAAAATTTGATATGAGTTTACCTAAGCATACCAAACGCTTGATTTCCTATAAAATCTTTGCCGCTAGAATAACTATTGCGCGTTGTTGGAACCAATCAGTAATAACATTTGATTATGTCATGCAAAAGTTGAACTGGCTCATGATCAACGATAAAATGACTTGCATATTACATAACCACCTAGCTAATTTTGAAAATACGCGGCGACCTTGGCTACAATATTCATCTATAAATACTAGAGATCTGTGATGGAAACATGTCTTTCTTTCTTTCTTTCTTTCTTTCTTTTTCTTTCTTTCTTTCTTTCTTTCTTTCTTTTTCTTTCTTTCTTTTTTTCTTTCTTTCTTTCTTTCTCTTTCCTTTCTTTCTTTCTTTCTTTCTCTTTCCTTTCTTGCATTCTTTCTTTCTCTTTCCTTTCTTGCATATTACATAATACTGGAGATCTGTGATGGAAAAATCTCTCTTTCTTTCTTTCTTTCTTTTATTCTTTCTTTTTTCTTTCTTTCCTTTCTCTTTCCTTTCTTTTTTTCTTTCTTTCTTTCTCTTTCCTTTTTTTGCTTTCTTTCTTCCTCTTTTCTTTCTTTCTTCGTCTTTCCTTTCTTTCTTTCTTTCTTTCTTTTTTTCTTTCTTTCCTTCTTTCTTTTTTTCTTTCCTTTCTTTCTGTGCTTTCTTTTTTTCTCTCTTTCCTTTACTTGCATATTACATAACCATCTAGCTAATTATGAAACTACGTGGCGACCTTGGCTACAATATTTATCTATATACTGTGTAAAAAAAAAAAGATGTATCCTTTCTTTTTTATTTTTTTTTCTTTCTTTCTTTTTCTTATTCCTTTTTTCTTCTCTTCTGATCAGTGGCAGCTGGTGCTTAAAATCTTTGGGGGGGGCGCAAGCAAACTGAAAAATGTAAATGGTGAAATCACTCATCATGCGACCTCCTCAAGTTCCACACTCACCAGAGGGCACCTTGCGTTCCACAGGGCGAGAAGCCGGAAACCAGAAGGGACGCAATGGCAAATATTGATTTGCTAAAATCAAAAGTGGGAGGGTTCAGGGCGCATTGCTCTGCGCCCCAAGGACAATATGAAACAAGCCAATTAGAGCTCAGCCTCAAATCACATGCTTTTCAAAACGGACCTAATAGACGCCCATTAGTCCGGCGCCCTGCACAGTTCACACACATATACAGTTTATATTTTCTTTATTTTTTAATAAATGATAATATGACCAACAGCTTTTAACATGTTAAGGTAGCTTTCATCTTTGGAAAACTAACTTTGGGAACTTTGGGGGTGCGGCGCCCCTGTGCCCCTCATGGACCGACTGCCACTGCTTCTGATTTATTTATTTTTTAACACATTTTGAGAACCCTATCCATTTGGTTAGTGATCAATACCAATGATTCTTATTATATTACATAAATACTGTTCTGTATACTGATCCATTTGATATCTTGTTTAAAAAAAATACTAGTTTAATTGTTTGAATTTGTTAGCATATTTACTATGTCTGTTTTTTTTAGGGGATACATTTCATTGTCAGTTATATTTATATATTATTCGTATTACTTGTTTAATACCTTGGGTGTATTATACCTTGTTATAAATAATGTGTTAATTGTACTATGTCAAGAAAAAAACAAGAAAAAAATTTGAACAATTAAAAAACTAACAGGTGTTCTAATCCCTCTCCACTCTATCAAAAACTAAAAAAAAAAAAAAAGTTTTGCCCTCTGTTACAATTTAAATTATGCTATATATCTTCATTGTAATTGTGAAAGGACTAATATCTTATATCTTACACTTATTATGGTCTTGTGTAATTGTAAGATGCTGGCAACAAACTCTTTGTCGATTGGGTGGATTTAATATTCCATTTAGCCCTGAAGTATGTTTATAGCTGTGATAAGGGTTTATGTACAGTGGACTCATCCAAGAACTCTATTTCGCCTGCTCCTTTTTTATGCCAGAAAAGCAATTCTCGTACACTGGAAAGACTCTTACACACCGGATATACAGTTCTGCATTTAAATTGCAAGTAACATCCTTCCTAAATATAAGCAAATATATTCAAGCCAAGTGTGTCCGGCCAAGTTTTTAAAAGTATGGCATCCGTGGCTAACAGCGGATTTGGCAAAGTCTGTTTGATGACCATGCCTTGGATTCATAATACTGATAGATCTTTCCACTTCAACACAACTTTTTCAGGGTTTTGTCACAAAAATCTAAACATCTATTTTTTAGAGTCACTGTTATGCATGTAGTAGAGACCTGGTTATTTCCAAAAGCAGTGGTGGAGCACAATCAATTTAAAGCAAACCTACTTGAAAAAGAAAGCTTCTGCTGTGTATCAGGAGGTAACCTACAATGTCTAAGCTCACATTTATGGCTGCTGTCATCTGCCCTGACTCTACTGCCTCCCCATCTCAGTAACATCCTCTCCTGCAGTGCAGTTGGTGCTGTTTGAGTGAACAATCACCAAGCCTGGCTGCATGCCTAGCTGTATGTAGTTACTGAGTGTTGAATACAGAAGAAGGCAATGAATGAATGAATGAATGAATGAATGACTTATATAGCGCTACCTATGCAAACTGAATCGCCTCAGGGCGCTTTTTGTCGCCAGTGTCCATCTGCGGTATAGCGCGGTCCTTTACCCCATGGGGTCTCGACGTGCTTACAAACACATACACATACAACATACACGTATTTGGCCAGTTTTTTTTTCGAAAGGATCTAATTAACCTACCAGCATGTCTTTGACAGATAGCAGCATTGATACAGTAAGTGATAGAATAATAGAAGCCCAAACTTATTTTAGTTTTGGATAGAATATGGAATACTGTATATACGCGAGTATAAGCCGACCCGAACATAAGCCGAGGCACCTACGTTTACCAGAAACAACTGGGAAAACGTATTGACTCGAGTAGAAGCCTAGGGTGAGAAATGCACAGCTACTGTAAGTGGAAAAGAGGGTCAACAATGACCATTTGCAGCCTCACTGTGCCCATTTGCATGCCTCACTGTGCCCAGTTGCAGCCATAGGTCCCCCAAACTTCAAACTTGGTAGTTAAGGGTTCCTAAAGGCCCCCTAGCTGCAGCCAAAATTTAGGGTCTCTGGACCCAAAGGGTCCCGAAATTACATTGCTGCAGATGGACACAGTTGACCGACTTTGGGGCCCTGTATCTCGGGGTCACTTGGTGGGTCACTTAGGAACCCCATCTTTGGATATGTTGTAGTGTTAGGTCCACTGGGTTGGCATACCAAATTACGGGTTCCTAGCACCAAGTCGACCCGAGATACGGTGCCCCAAATTTGGGTCGGAAAATGTCATTTTCTGCTGCAGAAAAGTACTTGACTCAAGTAAAAGCCGAGGGGGACATTTTCAGCACAAAAAAATGTGCTGAAAAACTCGGCTTATACTCGAGTATATATGGTAGTTAAAGACAACCAAAGAAAAGAGAGCAACCATGTGGAACTTTTAATGTGAAAAAAAGGAGGACAAGAAACTGCGCTATAGGTCAAAAAAATGAAAGCGGATAAACCGTAAAACTCCTAAACTGGTTATTTAAACCATAAGCGGCTGCAGCAACTATACCATATACAAACGGTGAACACAATTTAGGAAAAAGAAAAAGCTGCGCATACCAAAAGAAACTACAATAAATCAAATGAGGTGAATTGACTTCTAACCAAAGAAATCAAATCCGGTAAATGTGAAATACTGCATAACCATTTGAACATAAGATGTGTCCAATATATAAATAATAATAGAAGAAAATAAATCAACACCCAGTGATACAAAGCATATTATGTGACATATGTGAGACCAAAAAATATATATATGGTGTAAGAAAAACAATCAATAAGTTCATAAGTGGGCCAATGAGGCCAAAAAATTGTCCCAATGAGAAAAAAAATTTGGTTAGTGGTTGTAAAGACAAGAACAAAAGTTCCAATAATCGTGCTCCCGTGCGAGATTCGAAATGTCCACTTCCTGCATCAAACACTTCAAAAACGTGAGTGGCACCACCACCAAAAGTAAAAGATGGCCGCTTACCGCAAATAGATGACCCCCCGTTACAGAGGGTCAAACAGGCATGTGGTTAGGGTTATGGCTATAGCGACCTCCACAGGAAAGATGTCATCAGATCTCCAAGGAAATTTGGCAACAGGCTTGGTGTACCCTCAGTTCTCCCTCCAGGATCAACCCACAGTGCCCAACATGGAAGAAGAATTGGAATGCTCCAAATAGTGCATTATCCTCAAGCAATATTTATTTAAAAAACATAAACACTTACATAGAATTTAAAAGATGATCAGCCACAGAAAGGAAGGTCCAGTGTACTGGCCGGATACACAATAAACCGATTCTGGTATAGGCACTTGTGATAATTAAAAACGAGGTGGTAACAGTGCGCCGCTCGCCCGATGCATTTCGTGACACCTCACGTCATCCAGGGTCCCTGATCATCTTTTATATTCTATGTAAGTGTTTATGTTTTTTAAATAAATATTTCTTGAGGATAATGCACTATTTGGAGCATTCCAATTCTTCTTCCATGTTGGGCACTGTGGGTTGATCCTTTGGAGGGAGAACTGAGGGTACACCAAGCCTGTTGCCAAATTTCCTTGGAGATCTGATGACATCTTTCCTGTGGAGGTCGCTATAGCCATAACCCTAACCACATGCCTGTTTGACCCTCTGTAACGGGGGGTCATCTATTTGCGGTAAGCGGCCATCTTTTACTTTTGGTGGTGGTGCCACTCACGTTTTTGAAGTGTTTGATGCAGGAAGTGGGCATTTTGAATCTCGCACGGGATTATTGGAACTTTTGTTCTTGTCTTTACAACCACTAAACAAATTTTTTTTCTCATTGGGACAATTTTTTGGCCTGATTGGCCCACTTATGAACTTATTGATTGTTTTTCTTACACCATATATATATTTTTTGGTCTCACATATGTCACATAATATGCTTTGTATCACTGGGTGTTGATTTATTTTCTTCTATTATTATTTATATATTGGACACATCTTATGTTCAAATGGTTATGCAGTATTTCACATTTACCGGATTTGATTTCTTTGGTTAGAAGTCAATTCACCTCATTTGATTTATTGTAGTTTCTTTTGGTATGCGCAGCTTTTTCTTTTTCCGGAACTTTTAACATATAACAATCATATCACGTAGTCTAGTTTCAGTTAAAATTCATTTGATTGTATTAATCCCACTTAAAATATCATAAAACACATTATAGACATCATGTAAACATCAAGTGAATATCCATTACTCTGCCTACAACCCATCATTTAAAAATAAATAAAAAATCTATATATATCCAACAGTGATGCATTTTATGAACAGGAGTTCATGTCTTCAGGAAAACACGTGACGGTAGAAGTTTATATTTAAACAAATAGTTACAAAGTCTGTGGGACATTTAACAAGACTGGCATTCATAGTCCATAAAAAAATAAAAAAATAAAATAAAAAACCTGTAGAGAATGGTCAGCTTTTATTTTTTATTTCTTTGCTGTTTTTGTACCTTTGGAGAGACTTCCCACAATGTCTTGCCTCTCTCCAAAGTAAATAAGTGGTAGGTGTAACCAGAACAGGTGTCCCCATTGGAAGATTTCCTGTCTAATCTCTTTTTTTGGTGACAACTGGATTTCTTGGATTTCCCATCACTTTTACAGTGTGTGGAACAAGGCATGGTAGGTCAGTAATGGGGAAAAGAACAGCTGTCAAAGGACCACATGAAATACTGGTGACTTATCCCTTGTCATCTGCTGGTCTTTTTTGGGCACAGCTTTTAGGGTTCATGTCCTCTTTAAGGGCCAGAGTCAATCCAGAAAGTAAGAGAGCCCTGTACACAGAAATGTCTCTCGACAACCTGATCATGCTGCACTAATGAAAAAAAAATGTAACGCATTCTACCACAAGTAAGTTGCAGAGGCTAGAATTCCTGGTTTGCACTGGATTGGTGCTTTATCCCCAATGCGCCATGTTTCCTTACTCCCCCGGTGTCTGTCTGAAAACCATGTAGACAATTTAACATGCTAATAATTCCCTCATTGTCTGTTTTGCTGCTCTGTTGTTGAAACGGGTTAAGTAGTGGCTGTTCAGTTACATCCGTAGATATATCATAAGCCAGCCAGAGGAAAATCAAATTAGAATGGTTTAGAAGAAAATACTTTGTATGTCTTTCCTATTGCATTTGTAAATTCAGATAATCCGCCTCTGTCATCATGAAGTCTCAGCAAGAAAAAGCAAATGTGTGTAATACTGTGTCCTATCAAGTATGCAGCTTTGTCTAGTGCAGTTACCATATAGAAATAAACTGTATATGATGAGCTTAACTGTTTGTGGACATTGTTCATACAGTGTTAACTATTGATTGCAGTGACTGACATCTCCTGCGCATTTCAAAAAGATACTTTAGGATTCATTTGATAGCGGATAATCTTAGACTTGCCCACTCTTGCAAAGTAACCCTCCCTTGTAATTCACATGTATAGTGACGGTGCGTTTCAAGATTGACATCTGCCAATTACTAGGGAGGTAATCCTCCAACTTACATTTTATTGATAAACTCTGCATTTAAAGTAACACTCTACTTGTTTGAAAAAAGAAATCCCTTAAAAAATGCTGACCCTTTTTGTGGAGGCACTTACCTGTCTAAATTCTTCACTGGAGAAATCCCTACCCCTATGATAAACCCACTGTGACCCAAAGGTAACCTAATGCCGCGTAAACATGACCGGACTTTTCGACGGACTAGGTCCGACGGTCTTCCCGACAGACTTTCAGCGGAGTTCCGACAGACTTTCCGAATGAACGGACTTGGCCACACACAAGCACACCAAAGTCCGACGGATTTGAACGTGATGACGTACGGCCAGACTAGAATAAGGAAGTTCATAGCCAGTAGCCAATAGCTGCCCTAGCGTCGGTTTTCGTCCTTCGGACAAGCATACAGACGAGCGGATTTCTCCATAGGAACTGGGTCCGGCGGAGTTCCGGAGGAAAATTTTTTCTAAAGTCCGTCAGATTTTTGGACAGCAAAAGTCCGATGGAGCCCACACACGATCGAATTGTCGGACCTTTGCTGTCAAAAAGTCCGGTCGTGTGTACACGGCATTACAACTGCCCAACTCTTGACTCATCAATGCCAGCCTTCAACTCTAGTGCACATGAGCCAAATGTCAGACGACATCGGTCGGTTCAATAAAAACCGTCCACCTTTCAGCTTGTGTACATGGACGTTTGACGAGCATGCTGATGGATGAGAGCGGTGACCCGAGTGTTCTGGCAGGGTGGGGGGGTCGCTCCCTGTCAGAACACAATAGCACAGCAGGGGAGTTTGCTGTACTAACTTCAGATCATTGGTACAGCGGCTTCAACCGGAGCTGTCAGGTTTTGTTCGTTCAACCTCCTGGGTTGAACAAAAAAAAACTAGTAGTGTGTACCAGGCTTTAAGCTGTAAGACCTGGCCTCGATGTGGTAATGCTCTAAGGTCATAACTATGTTGCAGTCGCCAAACATCCACCCCTTACCCCCCTCCTCCATATTTTTTTTGTTTCCACTTTTTTTCCTCTGTTCCGTATTTGGATCCTCCTCCTGCCCCATTCTCTTCTCCCTTCTCACCCCCCTCAGCCCTACTTAACTCTCCCACCCCAAGTCCTTTCAAACATATTCTTACCCTTAACCCTGCACATTAAACAGAAATAACAAATTGAACACCAGCCCAACCTATGATAGGCAACAGCTTGACCTCTCCAGATCATAATGAGTTGGCAGAGGCATCCTTATTTTTCATTTTTTACAAATGTTTATTTTTACATGTTTGAAGCTTTATGTTTTGGATTTGTTTTACTGTTTTGATGTCTTTTCTCACTCATAATGAATGTTCCTGCCTGTAGATTTTTGTCTACTGGTGCTTTAAATGAAGAATGAAAAAAAATCCCCTCTAGATCAACGATAGGCATTGAAATGATTAAAGGAAATGTTACTGCATAGTCTTGACTTCTTTTTTTTTTGTGAAGATATTGATGCTGGCCTTACCATGCCCTTTCCCAACCTGACTGCTAAGTAAGGATCTGCATTCATTAGGACCACCTGAACAGTCTCTGTGTTGTAAGAAAGAACTGTGTTGGCGGCATCACTATTCCTTTATTCTTAGGATCTCTTTGAAAATATCTCACCAAAATAAAACTTACCATTGTGCAGTAAGCCAATCACACAAACAGGAGTTTACATTTCTAAGAGTATTCTGTTCACAAACGTGAAACAGTTTCTGGGATATACAGTATGTGGTTGCAAGGAAGCAACATTCATATTTTAAACCTGAACTCTGGGAATTACACAAAAAACACTTGTACAGTGCCCCCCCCCCCCATATTCCCCCACACTGCAAATGTCAAATGCGCATTATGTGTATGGGTAGCTCATCTCTCCACTCTGGCACTCTGGGTTGTGGGCAAGCCCTCATCATCCTCATACAGTGCAGGGCTATTGGTCCTGTATTGTATGCGATGACATCAGCGTGCAACTGCTGGCTAGAGGGCCTTAGAGAAGAGGCTTACTAGTTACATAGCATGGAGGAAGCCCACTGGAAGGAGAAGTATGATACGTATTAAAGCTTAGTTCTCTACCCCTTGACTTAAAGTGGTGTGCCCCTTAAAAAAAAAAAAAAATGTAAAAGTCAGCTACAAATACTGCAGCTGCTGACTTTTAATAATGGGACACTTACCTGTCCCAGGGTCCAGCAATGCGGGGGAACGAAGCCCCACTCGTTCCCCGCTCCGCTCTGTGGTGCCAGCATTCTTACTGTGGGCACCCGGCTGTGGCTTCACAGCCAGACACCCACTGCGCATGCGTGAGCGGCGCCGAGATACGCCGCACAGTCATCTGGGACCTGTTACGTGTCCCAGATGACTGACTGCGCCAAGGGGAAGTGATGTCACCAGCCCGGGCACTGAAGGAGGCAGACTACAAAGGACCCCTAGCAACAGGCATTTAAAGGTGAGTTAAAAAATGTTTTTTTTTATTCTTTTAGGAATTTTATGCTATTTTTTTGGGGGGGGGGGGACCAGAGTGTGGGGCTCCCCGCTGCAATTATGTTTTTTTGTATAATTCCCAGAGTTCAGATTTAAGACAACAAAATAGCAAGTGCTAGTTTGCATTCCTCTTAAATTCAGTCTCTGAATCCTACAACAATGTTTTTAGCATTTGTAGGATGCTCATCAGTGTCTTTCAGTTCCTTTTAGCATATTTGAGGTTTTAAAAAAAGTGTATTTAAAGCTCAAACATCTTCCTTATGGAGATTTCCTGTGTCAAAAGAATACCAATCCACTTCCTGCCTGTTTATTGGGTGTTAGGCCAAGAAGTGAAGGGTAATCCCCCCCCCCCCCCCCCCCAAAAAAAGAGGCAGAGATTAGAACCTCTGAGGGGGAATTAAGAAAGAGTGGTGCAGACAAAACCCCCCATGCCATTCTTCTAGACTGAGAAAATGGAGCCGATTCTGCTCCTAATTGTTGTAGTACTAAATGTTACACTTTTTCTACCCTAATGCACCCTAGGGAGCCTATAAAACAGACTACTATAATTTTCTGTTCCTCTATGTGCAAAAAAGTACATACAATTCATTTTTTTGTATCACTTCTGGTTCTAAAGCGCTACTTCCCCATACTTTTAGGTACAGTATTGGAGTGCATGCCCTAATTGCATGCTCAAGCTGCACTGTCAAGCACTCACATGGAGGAGGGAGGAGCAGGGGAGTAGCTTTATACCCTATGGACGCAGGCAAGAGAAGGAGGAGATGTATGTAGTGCCAGTGGGAATGCGTACACAAAGGGATCTCCAGTGAAACCTGTAAAAGGTAGTGGAGACACCTGAAAACCCAAACCAGAGAGAGCATTTTCAGATAGGGAAAGAAAAGCAGAAAACAGAAAGGCACACAGTACTGATAAGTGCTGAAGTCTGCAGCACTTTGGGCATTTTAATTGTAAAGGGTTGTACAGCAGCACTGGGAATGAGTGCTGGGTAGCAGGTACATTTCCCTGATATTTGAGTTGTGGTCCCTTTATGGGGGACAGTTATGGAAACATTTGCTACTCAGGGTCTCTCACCTGTGTAGGGTGAGGTGTTCTGGGGGAGGTTTGGCTAGAGAGGACTGATTTCCAGTACTCTCTGGATTGATAAGTCTGTATTAGGGACCCAGAATTTCAGAGGTGGGAAGAGTTTTGAGTGGGAAGAATCTCAAAACTATGACTACAAGGACTCCAAAGGGGTTAAGCCTCAGGCAAGGGAGACAAGAAAGGCAGCAAGGGGAAATCAGCACTTGTGTCAGCAAGGCAGTGTGGTGTAGCTCACAAGCTGTAAGCAAGGGTGAACACTAATGGGAACTGAGACACATGTTGCTGAACCCTGTGGCCTTCCCGAAACCCTGGTGTGGGGGGGGGGTTTACTGGAACCAATCCCCCTTAATTCTGTAATTCCTCGTGCAGCAGCTGAAAGCTGGCGGGAAGGAGAGGAAGGAAGCAGGCAGAGCTGTGGAGGGGCACACAGAGGGGCCCGATCAGCAGATTAAATCTGATTATGGACAGCAGGGGGTGATCATGTAGCGGGGAGGGGCAATTACAGGAACAAATCCTCTGTATGGGGGAGAAGCTGGCTTTCAGCTGCTGCATGGAGAGCCATACAGGGTATCGGTTCCTGTAATTGCCCCATGGCAATGGATTCCAAGCAGAAGCAATGTGCCTCCATTGAGTTCTTGGCAAAGAAGAGACACAGGCTGTCCAACATTCACCAATGGCTACAGAATGTTTAGGGAGATGACACCATTGACAAGAGGAGTGTCTTGTCATTGGTTACTGTTGTCAATGATGTAATCTCCGTAAACATTCTGTAGCCTTCTGTGGATGTGCACCCCTACTTCATCCAAAGAGGAACAGTTACTCTACTAACATGCAAGTTAACAAAAAAGTTAAGGCCGCCTTTATCATGCCTCTAGCTTCCCAGGGTCCCTAGTGAATACTTTTTGATTGATGCCATGGTTTGGCCAACAGCTCTGAAATGTGGAAGTATGATTGTTCTGTCCTCTACTACCTAAATCAGCACAGTTCTAAATAAACATGTGTTTTAAATACAATTTTTTTTTTTTACTGGAGTTGATTTACTGATATTCTCTTGTTTTGGCCCTACATTTGACTCTTGTCTCATTATAGTAGGCTTAGTAAATATTGGAGGAACAAGGGTGGGCAGGAGAACGTGTTCCAAAATAAAATACAAACCAGAATTTGGACTAGAGAGGAAGTATCATCCGCAGATTATCAAGGAATGCTTTTTCTACGTTTTCATTTTTTTTTCCATTCTCTCTTATTCTTTTTTAAAGTCTCACTTGTGGGATAGCTGAGCAGTGAGAAAGTGTTACATTTATTTTAACCTTTTGAACCTTTCTCTTTCTTCCAGAAGACACCCACTGTGGAATAGGCCACAGGACTTAAGTTGAGCAAAAACCGGATTAACTTTGTAAAGAAAAATATTGGCTCAGAAAGGGTTGTAGGAATGGGATGTTGTTTTAAGCGATATTATATAAATTATCGTTGTCCAATATTTTAGTCTTGTTCCCTGTGGCTTTGAGGAGCTATTTCTAAACTTGATGTGAATGTTGTGTGATGAATAGATACTTTATGAGCTTAACAGCTGAAATGGGTGCATGACAGCTTTATATAGCGTGTAATATGTGTACATTTTGGCACAACAGAATCTATGGATGGTTAATGCGTTAATGTGTATCGACTAGCCAAAAAAGAGAGTGGAGAGGAGCTAGAGCCCCTGTCAGGTTTTTATTGCTGTCTATGACACTGACACTCATCCTTTCTGTCTTGGTGACAAAATACAGAGAAGGCAATGGGTAGTTCAAAAGTTTATAATTGTCATAGGGAAAGGAGATGAAGAGAAACCTTCTAACGGGGACAGCTTTTCTGGGATCAGTAGTCTAAGGCTAGACATATAAACTGTTTTCATCTGTATTATTACTCTGGCATGCCGATGCAAACCTTTACATAAAGAATCAAAAAAACAAAAAAAAAACTTGTGAAACAAAAAAAATAAAAAATAAATTCTCTTGATCAGCCCCGTGTTCTGAAAGAGAGAAATCAATAGATTCCACCATCCAAACCAAACAGTGTGGATGGAGGAATCTCCACTACCAGCAATTGCATTTTGACAACTTAAGCTGTCTCAGTACTCGGACAATTACTTAATTTACTAGGATAAAGTCACTGTTTGGCTGCCAATTTTCCACCCAGCTCCTTCAATTTGTCAACAGGGGAACCCACTACTTTTTTATTCAGCAGAAATTGGATAAGGTCAAACCATGTGTTAAGAGAGAATTTACCATAAGTTTAGGAATATTCCCTCTCACTTCCTCTTCTGGCGCAGGAAATAAGGGAATATCTTCCCAATAGGACACAGAAAACAATGACAAAAAACCCCAGCAAAAGTGCTAACCATTCCCCACTCTTTCTGAAACAAACAAAAAAAGTTTTTGTAGAGTAGAGAAGTAGAGAGAGAAAAAAATGAGTTTTCTGTAAGGACAGGGGTTGAACTGTAAAATTCCAGCAAGCAGCATGGGAACACAGGCATCTAGCACTCCTAAACGTGTTGACTGCAGAAGAGCTTCTCACAGTGTGCATTGGAAGCTGCAGCAAGTCAGATAGAGCCTGCCTCATTTCCTAGCTAGAGGACTTCCAGCATCATCTAGCGCAGGGGTAGGCAACCTCGGCCCTCCAGCTGTGGTGAAACTACATGTCCCATGAGACATTGCAAGACCCTGACAGTCACAGGCATGACTCCTAGAGGCAGAGGGTTGATGGGACTTGTAGTTTCACCACAGCTGGAGTGCCGAGGTTGCCTATGCCTGATCTAGAACATGGGTATTCAACCTTTGGAAGAATACGGGCCACATAAGTGGTAACCCATTGCAGGCCAAAATTAAATGAAATGGTTCAGAATGAATTTTTTTTTTTATTTTGAATACTTAATCAGGGTACTGTGATGTTTTCAAGAAACTATGTACAGCACCCTACTTGCCCCTTCCACCATCCATGGTTCAGCTGCAATCCGTATAGAAGCATAGAGACCCAGAAAGAAGCACTGTAGACCAGGGGTGCTCAACCTTTTGAAGAGCGAGGGCCACTTAAGCGACTTAGTAACCAGTCGCGGGCCACAATGAGCGGAGTGGGCGGATGACAGGTCCGTGTCCACTCTGCATATGCAGAGTGGACACAGCCCAATCTACTCTATGGGCCCTCTACTCCGATCAGATGGAAGGGGACGGATCCACTTCTGCTTTTTTAGCAGATGGGATCTGATGTAGGCGGGTGTAAACGGACACAAGTCTGTTTTCATCTGCCGCTCCATAGAGGTGAATAGAGGGTCCGATTGGGTTGGACCGATCGTGTAAAAGGGGTCTAAGGCAGCTTTTACACTGATGGTTTGTGGTTTACCCACGCTGCAGGTGCAGCACAGTTCACCTGTGGTTTTCCTGTGGGTTAGCTGCACTTTGCCATACAATTCTATTATATCCTGCAAGTTTGGTGCACTTTCTGAAAGCGCCCCATCCCGCAGGTAAAACCAGAAGTCTATGGCTCAGTGCAGGTAACCCGCAGGTGCACCTGCGGATGAGTTTGAAAGCAGCCCAGTAACCACTGCAGAACAGATATGCCCTTACATACACTGTGAGTTCCATTCAGTTATCGCCAGCTGCTGCTGTCCCAGGCAGAGCGCCTTTGGTATCACCCCCCCTATGACAGGAGCCAGCACTATACAGGTATATACTATATGCAGCTCTGCTCTGCAGGTGCTTGCTTCCTCTACCATCCGCTTCATTCACAACACTGATGCTCTGGGTTGGTGGGTCGGCAACCTGCAATCTGGGCTGGCCAACCTGCCATCCCAGACAAGAGGTCGCGGGCCACATCAGAGGGCTCCGCGGGCCACTGGTTGGGCACCCATGCTGTAGACCAACTTTATTTAAAATTTCATTAGCTTGTGCGATAGTTCCATAGTTGGAAGCAGAGGGACCAGGGAAGGCAAAATACAAGCTAATTACACTTCAGCTTCAAACACATACAGTGTTTACCATGTATATAGAAAAGAAATGTAGAAAAAAACAGTCATTGGGACAGGAGGAACATTTGCCTTAGCTTCATGTTTTGGAGCCTTGTTAAAAGGAGGGGCAGAAATCATGGTTTCATTCTCCTGTTTTTCATCCTGATAACATATAGAATTCTTGCTTATGCATAAGGAAACTATATTTAATGGCATCATACCCATGGGCATACTACAGTGTGCACCCTTGGAGGGCTGTTTTTACCCACACATGCACAGGTATTTCATGCACCCCCATGCAGGCATTCTCATTCATGTCAATTTAAACACAGTAGCTGCTTCTAATTTGACATCCATGTGAGTGCGGGTGCATGGTCCTGAACGCACACCATCTACATTCATGCCTATGCACCCGCACCCACATCCACACCAATGTCAGTATGGGAGCAGCAAATGTGTTTTTGGAGCTACTATTACTTGAATGGGACTGTCTGCATGGGGATGCATGGAACATCTGTGCATCCCCAAGCGTATAAATATGGCCCTCGCATGGGTGTATGTTGTAGCCAAACTGGAAAATTTTACATTATTTGTATAGAATATTTTATGCTCCAATGGGCTGAGAAAAGAGTAGGGTGAGCTTCGACTCCATCTGCTGTATGAACATGGGGTTATAAACAGCTATATGTGGTAATAGTTTCCACTGTGATCCTTGCTTGTAATATACTGTATAAGTCCACCCTATTTTTATGGTTTTGGATGTTTTATTTCAACTATGTACAATAAATATGTATTTTTTAACTGACAAAATGGGCACATGAAACGTCCCAGTCTTTTGAAAATATGGTTAAAGTGATACTAAAGTCTCGTTTTTTTTTTTTGTTAAAACTAACAAACATGTTATACTTACCTGCTCTGTGCAGTGGTTTTCCACAGAGCAGCCCGGATACTCTTTTTCTTGGCTCCCTCTTCAGGGCTCCTGGCCCCTCCCTCCTGTTGAGTACCCCCACAGCAAGTAGCTTGCTATGGGGGCACCCGAGCCGCAGCTCTGTGTCCATTCAGACACAGAGCCGCAGGCCCACCCCACCCCTTTCTCACCTCATTGGCTCACTGACTTTGATTGACAGCAGCAGGATCCAATGGGGCCATGCTGCTGTCTCAGCCGATGGGGAGGGAAGTCCTGGACGGCCGAGTCTCTTGTGCAACATCGCTGAATCTAGATGGACCTTGGATAAGTATTAGGGGGCTAAGGAGGGCTGCTGCACACAGAAGGGTGTATATCTTAATGTATAGAATTCAAGCTAAAAAAACCTTCTGCCTTTATAACCACTTTAACAATTTTTCTACATTTTGGGGATGTATTTACATTGATTTTACACAGCTAGTGTTGGCTGTTCACTTTATGACTGCATCAGTCTATCTAAAAATTCATATTAGACCTATATACAGTGTGGAAAAGGTCTGTTCCCAACAGGGACTATTCACAGCAAAGAGGTAAAGACAACCTGGCTAAAAGAATAACATAGTCTAGAGCTCCCCTTGGTGGCTGCAAGTGGTAACGTTAAACAATGTATACAGTGTTTCCAGACAAAAAAAGGAAAAATGTGTTTAGTAGTTCTCAACATAATAGAGAAAATCTATACAAAATGCTATATACTTCCGGTTCCAGCGCCACATGTGAAGGAGCTCGGAACGGCGACTCTGGGAGAACCCGCATAAAAAACGGCCCCATCATCCCGCGAATGGCATAATCCCTACCATCTTCACCGCATCCCCGCGACCATCATGCATGGGCAGGTTTGTCCTTCACGGCCCCACAACTACGGCCACAGCCACTCACCCAGTGCTCTCCCTGCCGAGCTCACATGCAGCCATTATGATGGATGCAGGGGAAATGTCTTCCATGCCGAGCCCCGCTGAACACATACCCCCGGCTCCCTCCATCCAAGAGGAACAATATGCAGGACTGGCTCAGCCCTCCTTTCACCCACAATCACAGGGGCAGTTGACAGGGCAATTGCAGCAGGCATCACCCAGCTCAGGAAAGATCAGGAGATCACCTAAAGCGCCTGTCTGAAGTGGAACACCGCTTTTCAGACTTGGAGGATGAAATGCAGAGCTCCCATACCACTGAACAGCAAAATCAAACCGCACAGCAGTATATTTTGGATAAGCTTAAAGACCTTGAAAACCGCTCCAGACGTAATAATTTAAGGGTCATAGGGCTCCCTGAATCTTATAATGCATAATCATTACATGATATTTGTGCCCAACGTATCCCAACTGCTTTGTATATGACCTCACCCTGTACTGTGGAAAGAGCCCCCTTAAACGACAGATGCTCCCCAAGCCCTGTGATAGTCCGCTATCTTAATTGCACTGACAGACAGAGTCAATATCCTGAAATCCTTTCGCAACTCTAAATCTCTTCAACTTGACGGCCACAAACTACTTCTCTTTGTGGACCATTCACAAGAAGTCTCACGTAGACAAAAAGCTTTCCAACCAATCTGCGCAGCACTCTACTAAAAAGGAGTAAAATTCGCACTGCATATCCAGCAATCCTTCACAGATTCATCAGGAGATTCGAAATTCTTCTCACATCCAGAAGAAGCTTCTCACTACCTGCAAACTACATATTCCTATTAATACTTCTACCACACCAGCTCCCTCCCACCCCTGTATCCCAGAGAACAGCGCAGTCCAAGGAAGGACCCTCCTAAAAGACTCCGTCTCTCCAATGCCTCAGGTCGTTACAAACCTCGCTGAAGTCGGCACGTCCGAGTTTGGACTACACTCGCAGATCCAACTTCATAATCCCCCATGCTCTGATTTCCTATGCTAACCCCCACAGTACTAGTTGTTCCTTTCTTAATGTTCTTAGGTTACTTCCATTGACAATGCACAGCCTTATCGCGGGATGAACATCCAGCCTACCCTGGCGACGACCTAAGGCTCTCATTAACCATTATCTCCCCTCACCAATAGCCCCTGATGGGTGTCTTGAAATGCAGCAATGAGCGTAGAACATCATTCCCCGGTAACGCTGTTCAATGGTGTGTGTATCACATGTGGAAAAAGGCGAAGTCCAGGCTTCATACGTTATGTTTCCTTTTGTTTCCACCCACAGACCCCTGTTGGGTCGTATTCCTCCCTAAACCCTCTTCTCCAAGACACAAACTCCTGCTGATAGACCACACACTTCCAGGTGTTCCCCCAGTGATGAAGCACATATTTCTTTCCAGCTCTCTACTGAGATATCTAATCCTGCTGGACAAACCCCCACACCACAAAACCCTATTATGAAAGTTGTCTCTATGAAAGTTGGAACTGTGCTCCACTCAAAAACGCATGGCAGTCCTTCGACATTTAAAACACCTCAAAGCTGATGTCGCGATACTCCAGGAGATACACTTGACAACCGCAGACTTCACCCGCATTCGCAAACTCTGGGTAGGCCAGATCTTTGGGTCACCAGCTGTTAAAGGGAAAGCTAGCGTTCTTCTCCTTATCCACAAATGACTCCCTTGTGTGGTCCTCTTCACGCAAACAGATGACAAGGGATGAATCCTCATAGCTAAACTAAAAATCTCTCCTGACACCCTACATACATCTCCCCCTCTTGGTGGGAGGCGATTTAAATTCAGTACTCAACTACCAAGAGGATAAATCAGAGTCACGGCTCCCCTGCCTCGGCCCCCTCAAGCTCACCCTCCCTCTTTTTGAACTTTACAGAAAGCCTTACCTTAGTCAATCTATGGAGACTTTCGAATCTCCCTTTCTCTCCCGCCATTTACCTTTTCACAAGCACCCTCTTTTCCCACAAGCACAGCAACACGCGGCCTTGGACTTCACAGGGTTTGACTAATTTCGCACAATTATTTGACTTCTGTTCAGGCAAACCCTTCCCCTTTCCCCAGTTAGCCCAGAGGTATAACCTACCCCCACATCACCTAATCCATACCCAACAAGCAATCAGCTTTGTGTGAAAAATATCCCATCCAGAGATTTGCGCTTCAAGACCCTTTCTTATAGACTCTCTTGTGGATCTCCAAAGCCACAAAATGTATCACCTGTTTAAACCATTGAACTCCTTACTCACGAAACCGGTGCACTGTACTGCAGCAACTTTATGGAACGAAGACTTTATCTGCTCTGAGGCAAAACACTGCATACTGGTCGGATACAACACTACCTGCTCTTTAATAAAGAACAAATTCTGGCGTGAGCAGCAATACAAGATTATGCATAGGGCATATATCCCCCACTGAGGCAAGCTCAATATCCCGACCGTCAATACTGTCCCTTATGCAATGACCACAGGCCCTCCCTGGTACACATGCTCTGGTCATGCCCCCTCATCTCACGTTTTTTGGCACCAACTTGAGTTATTTGCTGCCACGGTTCCTGGACTCCAACCTTGTAAGGATATATACGCTCTACTTTTTGGCTCATTGGACATCTCTTCTCCCAGCCAACTGAGAACGCAAACCAAAATTATTCAACACAACAAAGCATGGCTGACCACACACATGCTGCATGGCAGCCAGAAGAGCCTTCCTTAAACAATGGACTTTATCCTCCCCTCCTACCATCAAGGATGTTAAAAATTACCTGCTAAACTTACTGCGGAAAGAAAAACTAGACCTGGTCCTTTCTCATTTCCAAACAACACTCAAATTCAATCGCAAGTGGGGCCTATACATAGCTAGAGTGCTACTGGGCCAAAAAAATGTATCTTCAAAGGATTTCCCGACTGCCCCCACGCCCCCAAAATTTCCCTTATCTCCAGCTAAAGGTGCAAATAAAGCCTTGCCAGTAAATAAGGAACACTGCCCTCCTGAACTTCATGCTCTTCTAAAATTAGCCATTTTTCCGTTCCCTTCTCCTAAAGATTTCTGCTATTCATGATCATAATGGCCTTCTACTATATAACATCGATAGATCATCTAAAATAACACCGCACTTCCATGTGATCACCTCAGGATTTTTCTGCATATTTTATGGCTGCCTGGCATATCTGAGCTAAATGATAGCTCAATTCCTGAAAAACATAGCTTGGATTACCTCCCCCTGTCTTCAACCCCCCCCCCCTTTCCTAGCCTACCACATTTAGTCCAATGACTTGTTACATTGCAATTGTTTTTCAGTTTTTTGTTTTAACCTCTGTGTAATTGCTTTCTTTTGGCTTTATATAACAAAGAAAAATACCAATAAATGATCTTTCAAAAAAAAAAAAAAATGATTTATACGTCCTTTGTCATAACTATTGGTAATTAAAAATGCCTTATTTTAGTATGTAATGAAATGAAAGAAGTGTGACGCACATTTTTGTACTTAGAAGTAGTTTGGCAATCAAAAGCAGCCATCCTTCAAACATTCATAAGATCCACGCATGTTGAATTATATTCTCTTCACTTCTGGACTCTTGGAATATTCCACTTTAATACAGAGCATGCTGACATATTTTCCCAACATCTGTTTTTTAATATCCATTGACATGAGGGAGCTGTTGTATGCGAGGAGCAGTAACACCAGTGGTACTGGCGGCAGATCGAGAGAGACTCTTGGTGCTGTCTGCTTCAATCATAATTAATAACGGCTCAGTGTATTTAGCGGTTGGGTTCCGTGCAGAGCTAGTATCCGAGAACTGTGTTGTCCTGAATAATATTCAGCAGGAGATCAGGTTTGTTGAAAGAATATACGCAGTATAGGGGTTCATTCAGTAAGGCAAGAGAGATGTAAAACTTGCAGTAACCTAATGTGGCCAATACACCAGCTTTTACTAATCTGACTTCCATATACCGATAACTGATTGATTGTTGTGGGTTGCTGAACATTGCTCATGATTATCTGCTCTTTTGTTGTCCAATTATCATTTTCAGTTTTCAACAGAAATATTCTCTGTAGATGTTGGACTTTGGTAAAGATTACTAACCTTGAAAATAAAAAAGATTTCTTGGAAAACAAGTTTTTGTCTTGCCGTTTAAATTATTACAGGCTTCTCCTTAGCCTGACATCTTGGTTTGATGTTTAAAGGTGTAGAGGGACTGAACCTTTTTGGGCCCCAGCAATAAAGTTGCTGTTGTCCCCCCATCCCTTCTCCCCGGAACGCCTGTAAAGTTTCACAGAGACTTATGCAACAGAATAAGACTTCACAGAAAAACATATGGTGTGCTAGCAGTGGGGAATGTCTTAGCCGAATGTGTAGATGTACAGTGCGTCATAGGATAGTATCTTAACACACTATATGGTGATAGGAAAAACCTTAGGCGAGTCTAAAACCAATTTGTACACAGATACATAGCACAGTGGCAGCACAGTATGAGATAATAAAGGACATCACTGCAGCAAAGTACATTATGTTGTGGGTAAAATGCATTATCACAAAACAGTACAGTATATAGTGGTAGAGGTGATCATTAAACTATATCACAGTATAATGGTAGATAAAAATATTATATTACATCACAGCACATAATAAAGTGATAGTACAGATCACAGGATATTTACAAAACCACCATATATGATTTTACAGGACATCATAGGACAACACATTGGCTTAGTGGTTAGCACTTGCAGCATCGGAGTCCTGGGGTTGAGTCCTGATCAACAGTTTGCATGTTCTCCCTGTGCTTGCATGGGTACTCCGGTTTCATCCCATACTCCACAGACAAGCTGGTATGTTAATTGGCCTCTGTCTAAAAAAAAAAAAAAAGAAATTGATCCTTTGTCTTATACTTTGTCTAATGTGTAAGATGTTTCCACACGATTTGTATTCCTCTTTATAATTTTTAATAAAATAAGATTAAACATAAAAAAATGTACCCTAATAAGATATTCTATTGAGCATGCCCAAGATGGCTGACTCACCATCTGCTCCAAAAGCAGATAAACTGATCTGAATACCCATGGAGCTAAGCGTTATAGAAAATAAACTAAATAAAATAGGACTATATCATAGCACAGTGTATAATGATAGAAGACATCATAAGACTAGATCACAGGACAGATTTTAGTCGTGAAGGACAAAACCACTGTACAGGGGGTCCCCTACTTACAAACATCCAACTTACAAACGACTCCTACTTACAAACGGAGGGAGACAACAGGAAGTGAGAGGAAATCCACCCCTAGGAAGGGAAATTCACTCCTGTAAAAGTTAATTAGGGAAAAAGGTGTCTCCACTGATGCTTCATCACCAGTCCATGTTTCTTTTTGTTCACAACCCAAAATCTTCAAAATCCAAATCTTCTGAACAGGGGCACAGACAGCAAAACAAATGTTACAGGGGTGATAACCCTTCTCTATGTTATCTAAAAAACGTAATAGATTTTTTTGGCTGGAGCTACACTTAAAAAATGTACCTGTTCCGACTTACAAACAGATTCAACTTAAGAACAAACCTACAGTCCCTATCTTGTTTGTAACCCGGGGACCCCCTGTATATGGTTGTAATGTATGATGTTCTTTGCTATACATGGTAGAGAACCTCATAAGACTATATCACAGCACAGTATATAATGGTACAACATATCATATGCCAGCACATGATTGTACAAGAAAATCATGGGGCTTATGGTTCAAAGCCTTACAGGAAGAGCTCCTCTTTTCTCTTCTTATTCAGATTGTCTCATCGGCTCTTATCATGTGGAATGTTTCTTGTGCTCATGGTATGTTTTCGCAATATGTTAAAAGTCGATAATTTGTCCTTTTTGTGCCTTAAAATTACAATACCATTACCATAGGGCAGTATAAGATCAATACATATGGCTGTACCGGACATCATAGGACCATATCGTAGCACAGACAGTATATAGTAGAGGATCTAATAGATCAGCATAAGAGCATACTACGGTATATACTCGAGTATAAGCCGACCCGAATATAAGCTGAGGCACCTAATTTTACAAACAACAAAAAACTGGGAAAAAGTATTGACTCGAGTATAAGCCTAGGGTGTGAAATGCACAGCTACTGTAAGTGTAAAAGAGGGTCAACGATGCCCATTTGCAGCCTCACTGTGCCCATTTGCAGCCTCACAGTGCCCATTTGCATGCCTCACTGTGCCCATTTGCAGCATAGGTCCCCCGAACTTCAAACTTTGTAGTTAAGGGTTCCTAGATGCCCCCGAGCTGCAGCCAAAGGGTCCCGAAATGACATTGCTGCAGATGGACACAGTTGACCGAATTTGGGGTCCCCTATTCTCTGGGTCACTTTGTGCTAGGAACCCCAGATTTGGATATGTTGTAGTGTTAGTTCCTAGCACCAAGTGGCCCTGAGATACTGGGGCCCCAAAGTCGGGTCGGAAAATGTCATTCTCTGTTGCAGAAAAGTGTTTGACTCGAGTATAAGCCGAGGGGGGGGGGGGGGGGGGGGCACTTTCAGCACAAAAAAAAATGTGCTGAAAAACTCGGCTTATACTCGAGTATATACTGTATATATTGTTAGATGACACCTTAGAGAGCACAGTATTTATGGTATGTAATCATACAAGACCTCATCAGAAAGGTAAATATAATTATGAGAATTTATTGAGAAATGTATATGGGGTAGAAGATATTCTGGGATTGCCCAGTATTTAGTAATAGAGACTTCTTAGGATGCACCAGCCAGTGTTAACAGACATCACAGACATATCACACTCCAGTATGACATTTGGGAACCACTAAAATTTATGAATTATACTCCTGGATTGCTTGATTAGTTGCTTAGGTATGACATTTTATTATAGTAAGATTGAGGCTGGCCTTGTGTACTGTTTTGGACAACATTTTCTATTTTTTCATTAAAAAAGTATATAGGGATACATGTGCCTATAGTTTTTGTATTTGCAATTTGATAAATGAATACAAGTAAACGTTGTAAGGAAATACCCTATAGTGGTCCCCGATTATCATCTGTTTCTTCTTTATATAATTTGTAAATAGTTATTGAGTGCAGGGACCTGCCCTATTTATTAGTGGATCCGATTCCCTTACTTGTGACATGTAGGAGCACTTGGTTTCACATAATATATATTATATACAGTATATGCAGTATATACAATATCTCACAAAAATTAGAACACCTCTCATCTTTTTGTAAGCACTTTATCATATCTTTTCATGTGACAACACTGAAGAAATGACACTTTGCTACAATGTAAAGAGGTGAGTGTACAGCTTGTATAACAGTGTCAATTTGCTGTCCCCTCGAAATAACTCAACACACAGCCATTAATGTCTAAACGCTGGCAACAAAAGTGAGTACACCCCTAAGTGAAAATGTCCAAACTGGGCCCAATTAGCCATTTTCCCTCCCCGGTGTCATGTGACTTGTTAGTGTAACAAGGTCTCAGGTGTGATCGGGGAGCAGGTGTGTTAAATTTGGTGTTATCGCTCTCACTCTCTCATACTGGTCACTGGAAGTTCAACATGGCACCTCATGCCACAGAACTCTCTGAGAATCAGAAAAAAAGAACTGTTGCTCTACATAAAGATGGCCTAGGCTATAAGAAGATTGGCAAGACCCTGAAACTGAGCTGCAGCACGGAGGCCAAGACCATACATCGGTTTAACAGGACAGGTTCTACTCAGAACAGGCCTCATCTTGGTCGACCAAAGCAGTTGAGTGCACGTGGTCAGCATCATATCCAAAGGTTGTCTTTGGGAAATAGACGTATGATTGCTGCCAGCATTGCTGCAGAAGTTGAAGGGGTGGGGGGTCAGCCTGTCAGTGCTCAGACCATACGCCGAACACTGCAACAAAATTGGTCTGCATGGCTGTCATCCCAGAAGGAAGCCTCTTCTAAAGATGATGCACAAGAAAGCCTGCAAACAGTTTTCTGAAGACAAGCAGACTAAGGACATGGATTGCTAGAACCATATCTTGTGGTCTGATGAGACCAATATATAATTATTTGGTTCAGATGGTGTCAAGCGCGTGTGGTGGCAACCAGGTGAGCAGTACAGCAAAAAGTGTATCTTGCCTACAGTCAAGCATGGTGGTGGGAGTGTCATGGTCTGCATAAGTTCTGCACTAGGGAGCTACAGTTCATTGAGGGAACCATGAATGCCAACATGTGCTGTGACATACTGAAGCAGAGCATGATCCCCTCCCCGCAGGGCAGTATTGCAACATGATAACGATCCCAAACACACCTCCAAGGCGACCTCAGGTTTGCTAAAGAAGCTGAGGGTAAAGGTGATGGACTCGCCAAGCATGTCTCCAGACCTAAACCCTATTGAGCATCTGCGGGGCATCCTCAAACAGAAGGTGGAAGAGTGCAAGGTCTCTAACATCCACCAGCTCCGTGATGTCGTCATGGAGGAGTGGAAGAGGACTCCGGTGGCAACCTGTGAAGCTCTGGTGAACTCCATGCCCAAGAGGGTTAAGGCAGTGCTGGAAAATAATGGTGGCCACACAAAACATTGACACTTTGGGCCCAATTTGGACATTTTCACTTAGGGTGTACTCACTTTAGACATTAATGGCTGTGTTGAGTTATTTTGAGGGGGCAGCAAATTGACACTGTTATACAAGCTGTACACTCACTACTTTACATTGTAGCAAAGTGTAATTTCTTCAGTGTTGTCACATGAAAAGATATAATAAAATATTTACAAAAATGTGAGGGGTGTACTCACTTTTGTGAGACACTGTATAGTGGATTAAAAGCAACATATGAAAACAATAGAAAAAGTGAATGGAAATCGGTGTCTTGGGTGGGCGGGGTGGAGGGAGGGGGGATTTTGGGGAAGTAATAATTGGTGAATATACTGTACTGTTTTGTATTTTGAAAATTAAATAAAGAAAGAAAAAAAAAAGCAACATATGACTGTATAATAGCACAATATATAATAATACAGGGCATTGTATGATTGACTGCAGCACACAGTATAAAAAAGGATATTGAATCATGTGTAGCTTCACCAGCCCCCAGTATGTAGTACAATAGGGCATGAAAGGACATTATCACAGCACAGTATACAAAAATATAGGACATACAGTATTGTACATCTGTGTCTATGCACAGTAAATAATGTTACAGGACATCAAATATCAATATCACTGCACAATACCTAGAAAAGAAGGACATCATAGGATCATATACCATATAGTCCTACCGGACATTATAGGACTGCATAAGAGCAAAGTGTCAGGGTTTATTGTAGGATGACAATATGGCAACATTTACTTCCATTATTTCCTTTTTTTCTGTAAAATGTTGGCTATACAATACTATTGAGGATCTGAGCTAAAGGCTTTGCTGAATTGTTATACAATCTGGAGACGAGATGTCAAATGCCACATCTGCAATCTCCATCAGGTTGGCCCCTACTTGAAGACTCCTCTGGGATCAAGGCAGGGCACTAGTCATTAAACACAAGTTGGGATGGAAGATTTAAGGTTAAGTGTCTGTCAATGAGATCTTTATTACAAGGCTGCCCTCTCCTCACAACATATCTTCCCCAAATGCCCTGCAGCGGATCGACAAGAAAGGAAACCTGTGCCTATAACACACACTTTAAGCCTTTTCTTCTTGGCTACACAGGTGTTTTCTTTTTATCTTGCATGCCACGTTCTATTCTCCTTCAAATAAACATCTCTGAAACCAAACCTGTATCTTAAAAACATTATCGATCTTTGGAGGAAAAGATAGGAAACATTCTGTTTGTGTTGGGTAAAGAAGGGGAATGTCTTGTTTATTTACTGAATGTATTCGCACAATGAGTTTTTGTTTGTTTTTAATGTGTCTTTCTTCTCTGCATTCCTATGCTAACACCTTGGTGGATCTTCAAATGAATCCTTCTAGGATGACGAGGAGGGGATATGGGCATAACAGCTCCAGCAAACCAAAGTTCCAGTTTTATTTTAAGGGGTAAGAAAAAAATTCAGATTTCCATGCAAGCTGCATGTATCATGTTTCATGAAACACACAACCTGGAAGTGCCATCCCATGCATGCTTTTAGTGATGTTTTTGTGCCTGTTGGATTTGTTTGGATCCTTCCCTCTTACGCTATAAGAATTTACTGGTAGAACTGCTATGAACAGGATTTAATAAAGAAACACGGGTGGCAAAATTTCAAAGATTGGGAATACCTACAGATACAACATTTTGTAAATGCGATCCCTGGCCCCATCAGAGATGAGAACGATTTATTACCGATGGAAAAGCTCTGCAACTCAAAAAATACGGTAAAACACAGTATATCGCGAGTATACGACATTCTCACAGAATTAGAGGGTCAGGGGACTATACCTGCTATAGGAAAATGGGAACAGGACTTGGGCATGAAATTAGATGAGTCGCAAATGATAAACGCAGTATATAATTTTGCATCTGATATAATGTCTATAGAGGCAAATAATAAATGTCTGATAAGGTGGCATTTGACACCGGAAAAGATACATAGAATATATCCCACTACATCTCCACAGTGCTGGAGAAATTGTAATCTACTTGGATCAACATTTCACATATGGTGGGAATGCCCAGAGCTAAAACAATATTGGCGAGATATATTAGATCACATAGAGATAATAACTGGAGAGAGGATCCCATTATGTCCCTGGGCCTGCCTATTCCATTGCACGAGCAAAACAAAAAATCAATACAAAAAAACCTTAGTAACTTATCTGCTTAATGCAGCAAAAGCCCTTATCCCTAAAAAATGGTTGGATATTAAAAAACCTAGTATCAGAGAGTGGATACAGAGAGTAGACCATATCAAAGATATGGAATACCTGAGTAATATGGAGAAAGACTGAATGGAAATTTATTTGGCAATTTGGGAAAAATTGAGAATGTTTAAAACAACGGAATCTTATTTTCAGGCAATGACAGGAATAGCTTAAAGTGGATTTACAGGGGGTCAACAGACTAAAAGGGGTGGTTGGGGGGGATAAGGGGAAATAAATAATTTTTGTATGAGTAATAAAAATTAAAAATGCTAAGATGTAATGCATTGACTTTTGTATGTAACAAAAATTCTATAATAAAAGATTAAAAAAAGAACTGCTATGAATGCTGAAGGGTGTAGGCTCCATGGGTCTACAAGAATGTATGGGGCCTGAGGTGTCTGAGGAAGATCTCAGTAAATCCTTATCAAGAAAGATTTTCTAAAAAACAGAACAATGTATGGTCTCATCTAATGTGTTTAAGAAATTACAGCATTTGGTCATGCATTAAGATATCATCTCAGACACCCATTATGACATCATCTTGAAATCCAAGAGTTTCTTGCTGTTAGACTACTGAAAAGCTGACATTATTTATGATACTCTTTATTTATGATACTCTTTAAATGTAAAACTGGCAAACTATTAAAAGGCAAGTCTACCCAGAATTGATATTTCCATTTTTGGTAGATGCTGGAAATTTACAGCATCCAACAGTTTCTTCTATCCCATTGGTGTTTCTTTTGGAGAAAGATCTGCACTTGAATTACTTAATCAATATTATGGGTGATCTTCCAAATAGGAGAACCAAATAGGATAACCAGGAACACACACAGGTTGGCAGGAACACCCCAGACTCCTGGGTGTGCAGAAACAGAGCTGGAATAATGGCAGAGAGATCTTGCTGTTGGACATGGCCTGACTCAACTCACTAAGTTTCACTGATAACTTAAATATCACTTGGTATGGCCCTCTATTTAAGGCTAGCCATACATGTTGGGGCTGAACACTAGAAATAGATCCCCCCACCCATGCTAAAAAGCATGAATAGAGGAATTTCCCCTGGCGGATATTGTTACTGCCTCTGATAGTCTACAGTCACTTTTCAGACAGTAATTTCCCCCCCTAGCTTCTTCAGTTTTCAGATGAAAGTTCTTAAAGCCGGGTGGTACCTATAGGGCCATCAATGGCTGGAACTTGGGTCAATTCAGTAGGAAAAGCCTGCAGATTTGAGCAGTGTATGGCCAACATTAGTATCAATGTACTTGAGAGACATCTGAAACTATTAGGTAATATGAAACTCTAACTATCTACTAGCAACTGAAATATCATACAAATAAAAGCTGAAATAAAGTGCATAATTACTGTCACAAATCCATTTCACCTGAATTGACAGCAGTATAATGCTACCCCTCCTTCCCTTTGTATAAAATGGCATCAACATTATTTCAGGACCTGTTGGTGTGTTAGGTGGGGGCTATGATTCATATTTTATTTAGCTATTTAGTGCCATTCAGGAATCTATGCTGAATGCTGATTGTCTACTGATGTCATAGAAGTTATATTTGGGGCATAATAATAATCTTACTGCCAGTACATGGGATTGATCACACAGTATATGTATATTATTTTTATTATTATTCCGGATTTATATAGCGCAGACAGTTTACGTAGCGCTTTACAACATAAGGTAGGAACCTGAGGGCCCTGCTCATTAGAGCTTACAATCTTACATCTTACATGATGACATCTTTATGTGGACTTATTAAAAGATGAATATAGAGGAAACTGCACAACTGTGAAGTGTAGTCTGTGAAGCACAGTAATTGCATCCTGTCTATCTTTTTGACACCTCCCACTCCGTGATATTACACGTGTCAGATCCTAAAGATAGCCACACACCTGTAGATTTCTCTGGTTCAGTGAGGTGGGCTAAATGAGAGAAATCAATCGATTCCTCCATCCATGCTAACGATCTCTCCTGCTGGCTATTGTGTTTAGCAACCAGTGGGACCGGAGACTTCTGAATGTCCGAATAGTGACTGCATCTAATAGGATGCAGTTGCTGTTCAGCCAACAATTTTCCACTCGACTAGTTCAACAGAAGTCAATTGAAAAATTTACTTTTGTCGAGCTGCTGGTGCTGTCAGGACCACCCACAGCTTAAACTTTGGATGATTCAACAGGGATCAGGCGAATTTGGGCAGTGTATGTTAGCGTTAGTCCTTAAAACACAGTGATTAGTTGCATGACATCACAAAATATGAATGTTGACCAGTAAATGCCTGTATTAGGGGTCTGGCATTCCATTAAAGCAGATTTAATTATTCCAATTGTTTTGTTTTAAACCATCAGATCTCCTTGTGTACAGATAGTGCAAGCCAGCAGACATAGATGCCAATTTTGACAAAATGTCTTCTTTATCCTTCACTGTAGCCAAATGCAAGTGCTTTAGTAATACAATTAAAGTGACAGGATATCCAAACAGAATTTTTTTTTGCTGGAACCAATGCTCCTACATGGGGAGCAGTGATTTTTGATGGAACATCTGTTCTTATTATGACCACATCTGTCATTCTATGTCATTGTACAGCCATTTCTATTATACCCCAGATGATACAAAAATTCAGCATGGGAGTAGAATATGTTGATCTCTGAGATCCAGCCATCCTTGTGTGTAGGATATCAACTTTCTAGCTTAAACGTTTTAGCTATTCATATTTTAGAATATTTGGGTTTCCTGGTTGTGACCTATATGACCGAGTGAGTTATACATATGTCTTATAGTGCTTGTTGTAAAACCACCATTAGTTTATAGAGTCATATTGGTGAAATTTTTTTTTTTGACATTAGGGAATGGGAGAGGTACATACGTTTATTCTGTGTTTAACAAAATCTTGATGTGCAGATTGTAGTAAGCAATGACAAAAACAGTTGGACTTAAAGCGGAACTAAACCCTTGTATTCTTTACAACCAAGGAAGGTGCCATCCTAGCATCTATTTAGATCTGCAGATGGTAAGGGCTTGAACGTTTAGGTGAGAGCTGACATAAGCACATTGGCAACCTTGTTATCAACAGATGCATGTCTTGAATATACAGTAACAGTTAAAGTGGAACTAAAGCCTCGTATCCTTTGCAGCCAAGGAACTGGCCATCTTAGTCTCGGTTTGATGCACATGTGATCAGGTATTCCATCACCCGTTTGATGGACTAAGAGTTGGGTTGAGAGCATAACCAATTGTGACAGTTATCATTCATGGCATGCTTCGGTTTTAGGATGCAGTTAAATTGATAGGATTAGTTCTTCTTTAAAGCGGAACTAAACCCATCGATTTAACAGTTAAAAAAAAAAAGTGTTTTATTACCGACATGCGTGGAATACTAATTGTCACATTGGCTTGTGTTCTCAACTGTCAAATGGATGGTGTCAGAATTGAACACATGTGCAGCACCACAGCACTTGCAGCTTCCTTGGCTGAAAAGGATAGGATGAGGGTTTAGTTCTACTTTAAATTAGCAGGTTTAGTTCCAATTGAAAGATAAATTCAAAGTATAGATATTTTTACAGTTACATGAATGGCACCTGTATTAAAGTGGAAGAAAACCCTCCTATTATTTTCAGGCAAGGAAGCTGCCATCTTGGCCTCCATTTAATCTTTAACTGCCATCAAGCTGCACATATGATCAGTTATGACACCAGCCATTGGATGGTTTGACAGTTTGGTTGAGAGTACAACCAATGTGACAGTTAGCATTTCCGGCATGCCAGGAATGTAACTGTTTTTTCAAACTGTTAAATCGATGGGTTTACTTCCGCTTTAAGGCCGGCTTCACACTGGGGTGGTGCGGGCAGCGATGGTAAAGCAGCGATATATTTAACGCTGCTTTACCGTAGTTTTAGCTGCGGTATGCGGCCGCTAGCGGGGTAGTTTTAGCGGCCGAAAAAGGATTAAAAACCCTGCAAAGCACTGCTGCAGCGGCGCTTTGCCGGCGGTATCCCCGCGGTGTCCCATTGATTTCAATGGGTAGGAGCGGTATAGGAGTGGTGAATACACCGCTCCTTCACCGCTCCAAATATGCTGCTAGCAGGACTTTTTTTACCGTCCTGCTAGCGCACCTCTCCAGTGTGAAAGCCATCTGGCTTTCACACTGGAGTGAAAGGACCCGCTTTTTTCAGGAGCTACACAGGCGCTATTTTTAGCGCTGTAGCTCCTGAAAAACGCCCCAGTGTGAAAGGGGCCTAAGTGAGTAACCTCCTGTGTTCAAAAAGCAGCAGGGCAGCTGCTCAGCCTGGAATCTGGAAGCAAGTGGGGATCACTGGATCTACTACAATGTTTTCAAGCTTTCAGGGGCATTGGCCAGGTATGGTATGTGCATAGGTACATCGGTCCAAGCTGGACCAATGTAACTACGTATATATAACATATCTATACCTAGATTTCTTTCAGTTTACTAATACATTCTGGTTGGTTGATAGAGTATATATCAAATACATAACTGGTTGTTTTGGTTTTGTTGATTTTATGTTCCTTTTGGTCTGATGATGGCATAAAAAGCATGCTCTTCTCCACCTGGTGACAGGCCCTCTTTAATGCATAGCACACAGTTTTCTTCTGCCCTCCTATTCTTCTTTGTAAACCAAAGTGGACAGAAGAGTTGAAGTCCTGAACAGCTGTTGAAAGGCTTTCCTTCCTTTCATGTTGTTTGCAGTGAGCAATAGGTAAACTTTTCTCAGGAGAACAGTCTCACACAAATTGCACTTTAATGGCCTTGTTTTACAACCCGTCTCCATCACAGTCCTGTGCTAGATTTTTTTTTTTTTCAGCTCCTATCTGGGGACATTGCTACTTCATCTGTGTTTGCTTGTCTTCCCCTGAACCATTTCCTTACAGGGTCTCTACTTCCCGTCACCATTGTCTCTCTTTATTACACAGTTCATGACAGATTAGCTTGAGACAAATGATACGTCTTTGTTGACCACTTCTCTATAACATGTCTATCATAGGTTGGCCATAGACAGGCACATGTGTCATTAATAATTAAACACATATCCTGTCGCTGTACTGTATCTAACGAGGAGCAGCATTGTCACCCTAGGACAAGACAACAGAACACCTCCCTCTCCTCTCTTTTCCATGACATGGAGATGGGAACAATGTAACTGATAACAGTGCAGCACAGGCACACTGCACAGAAGGTTATCAGCTGACAAGATACCTGGCAGGATGAACAGGTATTTTTATGGCATTTATAAAAAGAAATAACAAAATGCATTCAATGGTATATTTAGCAGACCAAAAGGAACCGAATAAGAAACATTCAAAGTTAGGGTTTACATACATTTTAAAGCAAAGCCATGCTTACACACAAGTGTGTAATAGGGGAACAATTGCTCCCTACCAGCGCAAATAAATACATTTGTGAAAAGAGCTACCCGTTCAAAAAGTTTGTGAAAAAACAGTACGATAAAAAATGTATGTGTGGTGAACCGCGCTAATACTCTGGTAATAAAGTGCAAACAGTACAAAATAAATAAAAAACAAAACTAAAGGACCACCGGATTCACTCCAAAGAGACATACACAACAATAATCAAAATAGTGATCAAACATATCATCAGCTGTGCAAAGTGGAATATAAAAAAAAATTAAATTAAATGAAAGTGAAGTGTCAAAAAAGATCAAGTCCAAAAAAAAATGTTGTCCAATGTATTCAAGTGTTAAATGTGACTTTTCCAATGCCTGAGTGAATAGAGGAATCCTCCACCAACACCGAGCAAACAGCCTACTCACCAGATGAAGATGATCCCTACTACAGAGATCATAACAGCCTTTGAATGAGCAAACTGCTTCTAGGAATCCGTCACTGCGGGTCCAATAATATCTCCAATTAAATGGAATGGCCACACGTATCCAGGTTAGACATTAGGGGTAAAGAATAATCTCCCATGGTGAAGTATGTCAAAAAAACTTGGTTTTATTTAATAAAAATGGCACTAGACACCAGTGTTGGTCATCTTAATTTAAATAAGTAATTAGCTAAGTTATAAATTACTTCTCCCAAAAAGTAATTGCGTTAGTAACTCGGTTACTACATTGGAAAAGTAATTAGTTACTCAGCAAAGTAACTGTGACAGGGGTGGCAGTGGTGGTGGTGGTGAACTTGGGGGGTGGCAGTGGTGGTGGTGTACTTGGGGGGGGGGGGGGTGTCAGTGGTGGTGGTTGTGTACAGTACTTGGGGGGGGGGTGGCAGCGGTGATGGTGCCATCCTCTCCCACCACCACCTCTGCCTCTTACTGATCCCATCCCCCACCACCACTGATCTCATCCCTACCCTATTCCCCCCATCACCTCTGTTGTAGAAGTGATGGTGGATGGGTAGGGATGGGATCAGTAAGAAGCAGAGGTGGTGGAGGACTTGGGATGGATCAATTGCACTGCAATTCGAATCGTCAGACAGTCACTTACCGTATTTATCGGCGTATAACACGCACTTTTTCCCCCTTAAAATCGGGGGAAAGTCGTGGGTGCGTGTTATACGCCGATACCCCAAAAAAAAGTGGCCAAAAAATTAAAACGGCGCCGAAAAACAGCGGCCGCCGCCGAAAAAAAAACGAGCGCCGCCGGAAAAAAAAAACGAGCGCCGCCGGAAAAGACCGATCTGTCTGTTCCGCTCTGCTCGCAGTCCCGCCTCCCTGCGCTTGCTTCCGAAACCGCAGGGAGGCGGGACTGCGAGTGGAGCCGGAAAAGCCCGAGCCGTCTGTTCCGCTCTGCTCGCAGTCCCGCCTCCCTGCGTTCGCTTCCGAAACAGCAGGGAGGCGGGACTGAGAGCAGGAGCCGAACAGACGGCTCGGGCTTTTCCGCCGACGCTCGTTTTTTTTCGGCCGCGCGGTCTTTCTAGGCGGCAATTTCAAATGCGGAAAATATGGAAATGACGCTGACAAGCTGCACATCACACTGGGCAAGCTGCACATCACACTGGGCAAGCTGCACATCACACTGGGCAAAGCTGCACATCACACTGGGCAAAGCTGCACATCACACTGGGCAAAGCTGCACATCACACTGGGCAAAGCTGCAAATGATGCTGACAAGCTGCAAATGATGCCGACAAGCTGCAAATGATGCCGACAAGCTGAAAATGACGCTGACAAGCTGAAAATGACGCTGACAAGCTGCAAATGACGCTGACAAGCTGCAAATGACGCTGGGCAAAGCTGCAAATGACGCTGGGCAAAGCTGCAAATGACGCTGGGCAAGCTGCAAATGACGCTGGGCAAGCTGCAAATGACGCTTAAATGTAAGTGTTTTTTTTCCCTAAACTTCCCTCCTAAAACTTTTTTTCCTTAAAATGCCCTCCTAAACTTGGGGTGCGTGTTATACGCCGGTGCGTGTTATACGCCGATAAATACGGTACTTGAATGCCTCCAGGGATGCCTTTCCTCATGGGGAGAGAGAGACCCTCCCCTTCACTCGATTGGTGTCAGATGGTCAGCTGACTTCATTTTCAGTGTCCGCCCCGCCTCCCTACATTCTCTCTCTCTCTCTGGATAGGCGGGACGGGATGGGGCGGTACAAACAGTCTATCTGAGTCTCAGCCTCTTCTCAGCTCAGCGGGCGAAAGCCCCCCTCCCTGCGGCGGAACAAATGGCCAGGCAGCGCGGCCACGGCGGGCCTCCCGGGCGGTAGATGTAATTGAGGTAATGCTGCCCAAGTAATGGGAACTGAGTTACCATGAGGGGAAGAGTAATCAGTTAGATTACTCGTTACCCTCAAAAGTAACTGCGTTAAGTAACTCAGTTTATTTTAACTGAGTTACTTACATCACTGCTAGACACCAACATGGTATGGTAACAGGTTAAAACAAACAAGTGGACACGGGGACACCATGATGCACTCCACCTGCGTTCCACTATGGGCAGAAGTGACATATCGCGCTCGACCACGCCATATGCGTTTCGTCAGTGCATCTGACGTCTTCAGGGGTCAAATGACCGCATACATCACCTCCATATTATATACTGCCGCCCAATATAAAATATACAATCCAATGCAATCCTTCCTAATGGTATCAAATTGATTGGATTGATTGAAAAAACAGGTACAGTAGTACCTTGGATTACGAGCATAATTAGTTCCAGAAGAATGCTTGTAACCCAAAGCACTCGTATATCAAAGCAAGTTTCCCCATAGGAAATAATGGAAACTTAGATAATCCGTTGCACAGTCACTGCTTGTCTATGCAGTACCGCATGTGGCCAGAGGTGCGGGGGCGCTGGAGACACTCGGAAACACTCGGAGACTCGCAGGGACCACTTGGAGACGCTCAGGGACACTTGGAGACGTTTGGCGACACTCGGAAACAGATTGTTTCCGAGTGTCTCCGAGTATCTCAGAGCGTCACCGCACCTCTGGCCAAATGCGGTACTGCACACCTCAGCAGCTTGAATCCTGCTTGTCTTGCAAGACAACGCTCGCAAAGTGAGTAAGGATTTTTTTTTTAAATAGCTCGTATTGTGAAACGCTTGTAAACCGCGTTTGCAATCCGAGGTATTACTGTACACTGTGACCCTCCCCAGCATTGTGTACTCATGTTTCCTTTACTTCCCTACTGCTCCATTCAGGAGCATGAGACTCACTCCACGTGAGAAGTTTAAAGTTGAGCTTCCAGTAAATTGCAAGGTCTGCTTTGTAGATGCTGTCCCCCTCCTTCTGTTAAATTTTCTGCATTATGGTACATGAAAAAAATGTACCTTTTAAAGAAAAAAAATAGATTGCATACTTGCATTACCTCCGCCATCTGCATTATTTTTATTCTGCAGGGTTTGATGTCACCTTCTATCTGGGGAGATTCTTAGGCTCCATTCACACTAGCGCTTTTTTTGATGCATTTTGCAGAAATGCAGGGAAATTTTTTAACATAGGTTCATATGGAACATGTGCACATCAATGCATTTTTGTGCCTTGCGTTTTTGGAAAGGGTCGGGGACTTTTTTTCATGCAAAATGCAGCATTTTGCATGTAATAGAAGTCAATGGACCCACATTTAAAACGCAAGTGTCACGCTTTTACCGCGTTTTTACCGCGATTTTGCCGCGATTTGCGTTGTCCTTTTTTTTTTTACAGTTTTTATTTACACTGTATATAGCTGGTTGCTAAGCAACCACAGTGTAAAAGTAAAAATAAATAAATAAATAAATAAAACGCAAAACGCGGCAAAATCTAGTTTTTACTGCGTTTTTGCCGCGATTTGCGTTTTGCGTTTTTTTATTTTTATTTTTTTTACACTGTGGTTGCTTAGCAACCAGCTATATACAGTGCAAAAAAAAAGCGCAAAACGCAAATCGCGGCAAAAACGCGGCAAAAACGCGGTACTTGCGTTTCGGATGCGGGTCCATTGACTTCTATTACATGCAAAACGCTGCATTTTGCATGAAAAAGAGTCCCCGACCCTTTTCCAAAAACGCAGGGGCACAAAAATGCATTGATGTGAACATGTTAAAAAATGTCCCTGCATTTCTGCAAAATGCAAAATGCATCAAAAAAGGCGCTAGTGTGAATGGAGCCTTAGGGAACAACATATACCTTACATCTCATGAGAAGATACTCCAGTCCAGTGTAAGGCTGGATTCACACCTATGCAGTTTTAGTGCTTTTTGCATTTTGCAGATTTGCACTACAGTCCATTTAACATGATTTCCTATGAAACACGTTCTGTAGTGCAAATCTGCAAAATGCAAAAAGCACTAAAACTGCATAGGTGTGAATCCAGCCTTAGGCTCGATTCACACTAACGCGTTTTTTGATGCATTTTGCAGAAATGCAGGGAAATTTTTTAACATGGGTTCCTATGGAACAGGTTCACATCAATGCATTTTGTGCCTCTGCGTTTTTGGAAAGGGTCAGGGACTTTTTTCATGCAAAATGCAGCGTTTTGCATGTAATAGAAGTCAATAGACCCGCATCCAAAATGCAAGTACCTTGTTTTTACTGCGATTTTACACTGTATATAGCTGGTTGCTAAGGAACCACAGTGTAAAAAAAAAATAAAAAAAAATGCAAAACTCGGCAAAATCGCTGTAAAAACGTGTGTCCAAAAACGCGGCAAGCACCGCAAAAAGCACTGCAAAAACGCTCAAAAGCAAAATGCATGCATGTGAATCGAGCCTAAGGCCTGATTCACACCTATGCATTTTTATTGCTTTTTGCATTTTGCATATTTGCACTACAGTCCATTTAACATTGTTTCCTATGGAACACGTTCTGTAGTGCAATCTGCAAAATGCAAAAAAATCTGCAAAATGCAAAAAGCACTAAAAATGCATAGGTGTGAATCAGGCCTAAGAGTGTACTCTTGTGAGATTTGGGCAGCTCAGCATTCTCCAGGATCTCTTTTGCAGGAGCATGAAGTCAGATGGGGGTAGGAAATAACTTCTTTCCCTACATATACATATTTTAAGGACCATCCAAAAGCTTCTTTTTGGATAATGATGTCACCACCAATACACTTCCTGTCTTCAGGTGACAATGCCTACTTACTGTATCTATGAAGGAGCAGCGTTGTCACCCTAGGGCAATACTACAGAACACCCCCCCTCCTCTTTTTCATAACATATGAGGGAGGTGTTCTGTAATCTATAGTACTTGAAAAATGTACATGTACAGTCTCTTTTAAACGGGTGATCATGGGACTGTAAAAACAGGCAGGTGAGCTGCAGTTTTAGTGCCACCCACCGAACTGTAAAATAACAGCTGGTTGGGGCTGTACACATGCCACAAGCTTTGCTTCACAGCCATGGCATTTTTTTACTCACTCAGGGTGCAGCGTTTGACAGGTGTCACCACTTGTCAAGCTTGCCCGTTTTTTAGTTTATTAAAAGTCAGTAGCTACAAAAAGCATAGCTGTTGACTTTTATTAAACTGACACTTACCTGTCCCACAGTCCAGTGATGCGGCTGCCCGGAGCCTCGCTCCTCTCCCCCTCCTCTCCTCTGCGCCTCCATTGATACTGTGGACACCCAGCCGTGACAGCTTACGGCTTCATGGACGGGCGTGCACTGCACATGCGCGAGTCGCGTTGCGCTCTGCTATTGGCCAGCCAATCTTCTGGGACCTGTGTTGTATCCCAGAAGATCGCTGGCAGGGAGAGGCCGCCTAGGGCAAAAGGAGAAGTCACCTAGGGGGCCAAGAACAGGAAAGAGGAAGGGGGACAGGAAGCCCCATTAAAAAGAGGGTACACACTCCCTCCCCCAAAAATTTACAAATGTGGCATGTCATTGGGCGAGGAGTCGTTAAAACAGAAGATCCACTTTTGGGTGGAACTCCGCTTTAAGTGGGGCCATACTGCAACCCCCGTGCAATACATGTGATTGTGGTGTGGTATTGTGGCATTGTAGGGTTAAATCGGGCGGTAGGGACAGGGCCGGTGCTAGCACTAGGCAAACTAGGCAGCTGCCTAGGGCACACTGCTGCCTACGGCATCTGGCCACTGGTGTTCCTAATCTTTTACCTGTGTAGCAAGCAACTACGTCTCAACATCAGCAGGCAGCCGCTGCTTCGTTTGCAAATAGTGTCAAAGGTGCAGCGGCAGCGGAGGACTGTGTCTGTGTCCCGACTCCCGAATGAATGGAAGCAAGCAAACATTCATTGATGGGCATAGGTTGTCTGCATTAATGGGCGCTAATAGGCTGCATTGATGGGCACTGATAGGCTGCATTTGATGGACATTGGTAAGCTGCATTCTATGGGCGCTGGTGAGGCTGCATTTGATGGGCGCTGGTGAGGCTGCATTTGATGGGCGCTGGTGAGGCTGCATTTGATAGGCGCTGGTGGGCTGCGTTTGATGAGCGCTACATTAAAAAGGTGGTGTATACATGGGCAGGGCAAAGGGGTGGAGCCAGGGGGGGTGCAAAATTAGGTTTCGGCTAGGGTGGTAAAAATCCTTGCACCAGCCCTGGGTAGGGAGGTGATACAACACCTCCTTACCACCTGTCAAATGCCTCCTTAAAAGAGATCTGAACACGGATAGCTCTCCAAAGGGCACCACACTCCACCGAGTCCTAAGAAGAGAGGTTAGATCACATACTTACTTTATCCTTTCCTTCCACATTTCAGGGCTTGACATCACCAATTTTATGCCCGAATTCCTGACCTCATGCTCTCTCTGGCGAAAAAAAAATGGAACAGTATAGTGAGCGCTGTTACCCACAAAATGTTAGACTTCAACCTGTATGCTCTCTATGGAAAAAATTCACCAATTGGCAGCTAAAACAATGGAAAAAATGTACCAACAATGGTGGCTAAAATAAAGTCCATATATCGTTTGTAAATCTAGCAGCTTTAGAAGGCAGCCTCGTGGAAGAAAAAGAAGAAATCTTCTGAGAGTACTGTGGATAAAACAAAAAGCGCCACTCTAATGCGGCGTACACACGCTCGGACTTTCCGGCGGGATTGTCCGCCGGACCGAGTCCAGAGGACAATTTTAAGTCTGAACTTAAAACTTAGTCCGCCGGACTTTTGGCAATCCCGCGGGAAAGTCCGCTCGTGTGTACGCCGCATAAGTGCAATAAATTCTGGATTTTAATAATGAGCTAAAACAGGGTACTCACAAAGGTACAGATGTAATCAGCATAGAGGCATATAATTCCAGAGTCCGTAAGAGTGATCGGTTTCATGTCCTGGATGGCAGCGGTGACTGTGAGGCAGGCTGGATCCGAAGTGTACCAACACTTCCTGCAGGTGGAACGCAGGCCTCGACCGACAACCAAGATGATGAGGTCACTTCCGGGAGTGGGAACGAATGAGAATAGGCGACGCGTTTGCGGAGCTACGCTCCTTCCTCAGGCCTCTCTCTGGCGAGATCCTCAGGAATGTAGAGCAGCCCAAATGTTTGTGAGAAGCAGCTCTTGAAGGTTGGAGTTTCTTCTTGTGAAATTTTGGGGGTACTCATTGTTCCCCAGGAATCTGTCAGGAAGGACATTGACGTAATAACTTGCAATGCAGAAGATGGGGGTAAGGTAGGTATAGCATTCAGTTTTATTCTTTACGGTACATTTTTCAAGTACGTGCAGCGATTTATACAAGTAGGGAACCGGATTTAATAAGTTGACCTGGCAGCAAAGTGCAGATCCGCTTCTAGTTTATTTTTTAATAAATTGCCTTATAGCAGCTCGGAGTAGTAACTCTTTCTATAGCCATCCATAAGCCGATATCTGGTTAACATGGATGTAATATGAATTACAGCTGTTTGTTTTTTAAAATGCACCAGAAAGAATTCCAGAACGTTTTCATTTGCAGTTGATATCTCTCTATAGGTTTTTTTTTGTACATTTGCTTCAAACAATATTTTGGATATTTCTGCCTGTAAACCCGATATTATTCTTTCCATATGTCTGCTGGTAGATTTGAAATATTAAATGTAGCAGTTTTATGAAAGGACTGGCCCCCGTGTGTGGCAATTTGTACACTGGTAGAGTACTTCATGCTCTGTAAATATACATTACATGGCTCTGGAATGAAGTCCAAGTCAGTTTAGGAGTCTCCAATATGTATTTAAATCGAAATACACCAATTTTTTAAATAGGATTTAGTTTGGCTTTATTTTTCTGTAAATTTCCTTTAAAGCACTGTATTTCTATGGTGCTTGGCATGTATGGGGCTTTAGAGATAAGCAAAAAGGTTTCCTGTCTTAAGAGGAATTTTGGTTATGCCCTATCTGATTGGCACTATTCTGTATTGCCACATGGGCAGGTCCTCAGTTATTTACAGTACTTGTCGGTCATTAAAAAAAAAAAAAAAAAAAACTTTAGGTATCTAGCCTTCAGTGAATAAAGCTGGCCATATACTGATAGCATCCACATATATACAATCAAATGAGAGTGCCAAACAAATGTTTAAGAGTCCAGGGTAATTTAATGATGAAATGTATTCATAGCATAATAAATACATTGCTTTTCAGGGGCCAAACACACCCCTCCTTCATCAATTTAGACTTAAAAGCCTTTGCTGTATTTACCAACACCGGAGTAACTTGCCCTCCTGAAACTGTTCCAAGAGGTAAACCCGATGTATTTGATATCTGCTAGCCTGAGTCCATTTAAAGCAGAACATTATGTATAACAATTAATGTTCTTTACTAAAAGAACATACATTCCACATTAACCACATCCTGCCCAGCCTATAGCAAAATGACGACCGGGTGGTGGCTCTCCCGTTCTGACTGGACGTCACATGACGTCAGACGCGTCGCATCTCCGATCACGGTAAAAAGCCTATGACATAGGCTCTTTACCATGTGATCAGCTGTGTCCAAATCACAGCTGATCACAGCATAACTAGGAAGTGCTGGTTACCGGCATTCCTCTATTCACGCTGACAGGGCATTAGTAGAGGAAAGCTAAGTGGCTCTCTTGACAGGGGGATCTGCACTGATAATCAGTGCAGCCCCATCACCAATCCCCACCAGTTCCTGCCAGTAATGCCAATCAGTTCCCATCAGTGATGTCTGTCAGTGCCTCCTCATCAGTGCCGCCCATCAGTGCCACTCATCAGTGCCTGTCATTGCCCTACAGTGCCTCCCATCAGTGCCCATCAGTGTTGCCTATCAGTGCACATCAGTGCCACCTTTAAGTGTCCACCATTGCCGCCTATTAGTGCCCATAAAACCTGCCCATCAGTGGCCATCAGTGCCACCTATCAGTGCCCATCAGTGTCGCCTATCAATGCCCATCGGTGCTGCATATCAGTGCCGCCAATCAGTGCCCATCAGTGCTGCATGTTAGTGCCTCCTCATCGTTGCAGCCTCACCAGTGCACACCAGTGCAGCCTCATCAGTGCACATCAGTGAAGGAGAAAACTTACTTAAAGAGGAAGTAAACCCTAATGGGTTTATTTCCTCTTTGTCTTCCTGCAAAGGTAAAGCATAATGGACTAATATGCATCGCATAGTAGTCCATTATGTGTGCGGAGCCTCCATCTTCTTGGTGGGTCTTGTGGCTCCGGCGCTATCATTCGGCGGCGCCGCAATGATGTCACTCCCACGCATGCGCACGGGAGCCGCCACTCACGGCATATCGCCGCTGAGAGTGGTTTTCTCAGTGCGCCTGCGCGCCGCTGTCTACGGCGCATGCGCCATAGACAGCGGTGCCTGTCTTTTGGCAAATATCTCCTAAACCGAGTAGGTTTAGGAGATATTTCTTTGACCTCCAGGTAAGCCTTAATCTAGGCTTACCTGTAGGTCCAAGTGGTTTGTAAGGGTTTACAACCACTTTAATTACAAAATGTTATAACAAAAACGAAGAAAAACTTTTCAATCTTTTTTAATTTGTTTAGCAAAAAATAAAAAACCCAGTAGTGATTGAATACAACAAAACGAAAGCTCTATCTATCTAGTAAACATTTTGGGTATAGCTTTGCATGACCGCGCAATTGTATTTCAAAGTGTGACAGTGCTGAAAACTGAAAATTGGCCTGGGCAGGAAGGGGGTGAAAGTGCCCTGTATTTAAGTGCTTAATAATTACAGTGCCTTGAAAAAGTATTCATACCTCTTGAAATTTTCCACATTTTGTCATGTGACAACCAAAAACGTAAATGTATTTTATTGGGATTTTATGTGATAGAACAACACAAAATGGCACATAATTGTGAAGTGGAAGGAAAATGATAAATGGTTTTCATTTTTTTTTTACAAATAAATATGTGAAAAGTGTGGCGTGCATTTGTATTCAGCCCCCCTGAGTCAATACTTAGTAGACATGTGCGATTAGTTTCGTACGAATCGGAAATCTGTACGAATTTTTCGAAATTCGTACATTCGTACGAATCCGAATTACGAATTTTTATGAATACGAATTCTGTACGAAATACGAAATTTCGTTTACGAATTTCGGATCCAAATTACCAAATAACTAATTTCAACTAATATGAAAGAAATTATAGTGATCATTAACGATTCGTAACAATTCGTACGTATTCGTGAACAAAATTTCGTATTTCGTACTTCCTCTGAGTGATTGGTGAACAATAGACAATAGACTTATAATAATAAGTTTTCGGATAATTCGTTATTATTCGTAGAGTGTCGTTATTCGTTATCCAAATTAACGATTCGTAACGATTCGTACGTATTCATAAACAACATTTCGTATTTCGTACTTCCTCTAAGTGATTGGTGAACAATAGACAATAGACTTATAATAATACATTTTCGGATAATTCGTTATTATTCGTAGAGTGTCATTATTTGTTATCCAAATTAACGATTCTTAACGATTCGTACGAATCCGAATTAAATTTTCGTACACGAATTACGAATTTTTTTTTGTACGAAATGGAACGAAACAAAACAAATTTTTTAACGGCTCCCATGTCTAATACTTAGTAGAACCACCTTTCGCTGCAATTACAACTGCAAGAATTTCTGGGTGTCTCTACCAGCTCTGCACAGAAATGTTTGCCCATTCTTCTTTGCAAAATAGCTCAAGCTCTGTCAGATTGGATGGAGAATGTCTGTGAACAGCAATTTTCAAGTCTTGCCACAGATTCCGAATTAGATTTAGGTCTGGACTTTGACTGGTCCATTCTAACACATGAATATGCTTTGATGTAAACCATTCCATTGTAGCTCTGGCTGTATGTTTAGGGTCATTGTCCTTCTGGAAAGTGAACCTCCATCCCAGTCTCAAGTCTTTTGCAGACTCTAATGCCCCATACACACGGTCGGAAATTCCGACAGAAAATGTCCGATCGGACCATGTTGTGGTGTGTGTGCTCCATCGGACTTTTTCCGTCGGAAAATTTGATCCTGCTTTTAAATTTTCCGACAACAAAATCCGATCAGACTTTTTCTGATCGTGTGTAGAGAATTCCGACGGACAAAGTGCCACGCATGCTCAGATCAAATTATGAGACCAAAGCTATTGGCTAATAGCCTCCAGGTAGTTCCATCGTACGCAACGAACGTCACTACGTTCAGAATGCTCAGATTTTCTGACAACTTTGTCCCACCGTGTGTATGCAACACCAGTGTCGGACAAAATCTGTCAGAATAAATCCGACGGATTTTGTGGTCGGAATTTCCGACCGTGTGTACGGGGCATAACAGGTTTTCTTCTAAGATTGCCCTGTAATTGGCTCCATCCATCTTCCCATCAACTCTGACCAGCTTCCCTGTCCCTGCTGAAGAAAAGCATCCCCACAACATGATGCTGCCACCACCATGTTTCACAGTGGGGATGGAGTGTTCTGGGTGATGTGTAGTGTTAGTTTTCCGCCACACATAGCATTTTGCTTTTAGGCCAAAAAGTAAAATTTTGGTCTCATCTGACCAGAGCACCTTCTTCCACATGTTTGCTGTGTCCCCCACATTGCTTCTTGCAAACTGAAAATGGGACGACTTAAGGCTTTCTTTCAACAATGGTTTTCTTCTTGCCACTCTTCCATAAAGGTCAGATTTGTGGAGTGCATGACTAATAGTTGTCCTGTGGACAGATTCTCCCACCTGAGCTGTGGATCTCTGCAGCTCCTCCAGAGTTGCCATGGGCCTCTTGGCTGCTTAATGCTCTCCTTGCCCAGCCTGTCAGATAGGTGGACGGCCATGTCTTAGTAGGTTTGCATTTGTGCCATACTCTTTACATTTTCGGATGATGAATTGAACAGTGCTCCATGAGATGTTCAAAGCTTGGGATATTTTTTTTAACCTAACCCTGCTTTAAACTTCTTCACAACTTTATCCCTGACCTGTCTGGTGTGTTCCTTGGCCTCCATGAGGTTCTCATGAGGTTCTCTAACAAACCTCTGAGGGCTTCACAGAAAAGCTTTATTATTTATACTAAAATGAAATTACACACAGGTGGACTCTATTTACTAATAAGGTGATTTCGGAAGGCAATTGGTTTCACTAGACTTTAGTTAGGAGTATCAGAGTAAAGGTGGCTGAATACAAATGCATGCCACATTTTTCACATATTTATTTGTAAAGAATTTGGAAAACCATTTATAATTTTCCTTCCACTTCCCAATTAAATGCCACTTTGTGTTGGTCTATCACATAAATTCCCAATAAAATACATTTACATTTTCGGTTGTAACATGACAAAATGTGGAAAATTTCCAGGGGAAGGAATGCTTTTTCAAGGCACTGTACACGTATATTTTTTTATTTTTTTTATTTTTAATACATTTGCAAAGATTTCAAACAAACTTCTTTCATGTTGTCATTATGGGGTACTTTGTAGAATTTTGAGGAAAATAATGAATTTAATCCATTTTGGAATAAGGCTGTGACATGTAACAAAATGTGGAAAATTGAAGTGCTGTGAATACTATGTAATAATGTTTTGACAACCACAAAAAAACAACAGAAAAGCTGGACTGTCCCATACTCTGCACTTAAGAGGTAAAAATGAAAGCTACATTTCACTCTAATTCCAAGTTTCACAAGTTCTGGGAACCCTTGGTCACACATTTTTTACCACCTGACATTGACCATTGTCTTCTTGATCTTCGAGGTACTTTACTTATCATTGCTGTGGCACATAGCTGTTGAGAGTCAAACCTTTCTCCCCTTCCTTAACACCCCTTTTACCTCTTTACCCCTCATATCTGGATCTCTAATGCCGCGTACACATGACCGGTTTTTCCGTCGGAATAAACTCTGACAATTTTTCAGACGGAATTCCGCTCAAGCGCTCTTGCCTACACGGTGACGTACAACACGTACGACAGGACTAGAAAAGGGAAGTTATATAGCCAGTAGCCAATAGCTGCCGTCTCGTAATTGCTTTAGAGCATGTGTTGTTTTTGGTCCGTTGGAACAGCATGTTCTATTTCTAGATCTGTCAGAATTTTGGAAAAAAAAAAGTCGGATGAGGCCCACACACGATCGGAAAATATCCGATGAAAAGATTCCGTCTGACTTTTTCTGCCGGAAAGTCCGACCGTGTGTACGCGGCATTACTGTTCTTTTTTTTTTTACACTTTTTTACTGGTTGCAGTAAATGACTGTTAACGTCCGTGTGTTATTTATACTATCTGATATCTTAATGAATATGCTATCCGTGTCTATTTTGTATGAAAGTTTATCTAGGCAACCTTTGTTTTTTGAAAACCTTTAGTAAAGAAATTAAACAACAAAAGTAATATTTCCACTCGCTGTCTTTTGACCACCACTCCCTGGTGGTCAAAAGACAGCTGATGTTCTAAAATTTCTACATTCAATTCCATAATTTTTTTTTTTTTTTTTAATTTTGCTTAAGTTCTGCTTTAATTCAAACCTAACCGTTCAACACACCTTAACACCTTAACCCTTGCCTCTAAATGTAACCCAACTGTTAACCATCTTCTTATTACTAATTTAACCCCCAAAGCTATACTTACCAATACAAGTATTGCATGAAAAAGTATCAATCTTGTGCTGATACATACAAAAAACAATATGTTTTCACCATGACTATTGTTCTGCATCACGTATGTGACCTTTAAAACGAACCTTTAAGTATAGTTTCCAGAGTTCCTCTTTAAAGTCTAATTCTAGCCCATATATATATATATATATATATATATATATATATATATATACATATACACACACATACATTATATACTATATCTATCTATCTATCTATATCTATCTATCTATCTATCTATCTATCTATCTATATATCTATCTATCTATATATATATATATATATGTTTTTAGTTAACGTCCAATTCCAAAGTTCCAGAGTTTGAATTTAATTCTAAAATTTAGCAGCAAGTCTCCAGCAAAATAATAATAAAAAAAATATATATATATATATATATATATATATAGCTATATAGATATATAGATATAGATATAGATATATCTATATATCTATAGATATATCTATATATATTTTTTTTTATTTTATTTTACTGGAGACTTGCTGCTAAATTTTAGAATTAAATTCAAACTCTGGAACTTTGGAATTGGACGTTAACTAAAAACATACGATAGCTGCTCATACCATACCATATTTTTTGCAGCATTTACTTATATAGTGCCCCCCTTATTTCATAAATTATTTGAAATGTTTGAGCATGTAAAATATTTAGGGCACTTTTGAGACAGCTTTCAATGTACACATTTTGGGAAAATAAATAGGATGAGGTACAAGGTCTACAAAATATTATTTTGGGTAATAGATTTTTGTGCATTTCAGCCCTTTTTATCCTCAGTCACCTGTTTGCTGCTCTTGTACTATGACCCCAATTATCCCCCCCGCTCGATAATAGGACAAGTAGGGCTTTGTGCCTATTGTGCATTGCCTATTGTTGTGGGATGGAAGGTATTGGAGCTAGCATCCCTCCAATCAATCATCAGTGGGGAACTTGTGAGAACGGCTTCCTGAAAGAATGTGTATGAAATGCCAAAAGTTCACAATGATATTTAGAATGAATCCTGAACGAGAAAGATGTTTACAGGGAGAGACGTTTTTCATCCCAAGCATCAACTTGCTTTAAAATCAATCAGAGCTTTGAAAAGCAGGTAACAAAATGGACAGCTGTGAGATAAATAATTCTACACGATATGTTGTATCTATTGCTGCAGAAATACAAAATCTTAAAGGGATGCTACAATGGATATTCAGTCCTGCAATATTTACCTTAACTTTTATGTATAGCCATTTGTTTTTGTTTTTTTTTTACTTTTGGATTTAGTAGAGAAGTGTTAGATCCCCTGTCAAGTTTTTATTGCAGTCTGTTTCCCTGCTAGGTAGATTTACCCTCTCTAAGGGCCATTGCCACAGAGACAGAAAATTATTCTAAAATCCAAAAATGTACTGCTGTTAAAAGAACAGAAAGTGAGTATCAATCTTCTATTGGGGACACATGTTCCAGTGATAGCTGTCACTTTGTAGAGATTTCCTCTCACTTCCTGTTACATCTGTGGGACAGGAAGGGAAGTCTCCCCAATGGGGATAGATGGCAAAAAAATAACTGATAGGGAGTTTAACCCTTTTCGTTTTGGCTCTATGTACGCCTTAAAGCGGAGCTCCAGGCCCCCCCCCCCCCCACCTCTAAAAATGTAAAGTCAGCGGCTACAAATACTGTAGCCACTGACTTTTAATATTAGGACACTTATCTGTTCAGGTACCCCACGATGTTGGCGCTGCACTTTCTGAATTGCCCGGTGCTGGTGGAAGGAGGAGGGGGGGCGATCTTCTGGGAGACCTCCCTGCAGCAAATACAGGTACCTGCTCCCCCCCTCCTGAAGGTGCCAAATGTGGCAGCGGAAGGGGGAGGAAGCAATCAAGCAGAGCTTCCCCTTTTGGGGGGAGCTCCACTTTATCCCATTCTCGCCCACCCTGGTGTCCCTTAAAAGGTTCTAAATGCCTAGGGGACTGCATTTGCTAAACGCTGCAAAGGCATGTATACCAATATTTTGGAAACAAACCACACCCCTTCCATTAAGAAGAAATGAAGGCTGGACTGCCGCACTCCTATGCAATTTCTTTATTCAAATGCTGGATACAAAGGTGAACTACAGGTATCAGCTTACATGTTTCACACCAAGGTTGGGTGCTTACTCATGAGCTATGTGTGTGAAACATGTAAGCTGATACTTGCAGTTCACCTTTGTATCCGGCACTTGAAAAAATAAATTGCATAAGAGTGCGGCCGTCCAGCCTTCTTTTCTTCTAAGTATTTGTTTGCATACAGGGCTCGCACCCTCCACGTGGGATAGAGGCTTTTTGGAGCAGCAGGGTAAGAGAAACTGCCTTAGAGCAATGTACATATATGTTTTGGCCCTTCCATTAAGACTTGGTTTGCCAAGTTCATCTAATGGAAGATCTCATGGCTGCAGCACACCATAGAGAGGAACGGGTTTGTAAAACATGGTTTTACTGCAAGTCCCTTGACCGTCCCTTTTGAGGTGATACCTTTGACCCCAACAGACCTCCCTGTGCCGACTACACTTGAGCAACACACTCGCTTTCCTTTCTCACTCCCCTTTTTTTTTTTTTCCTTTTCCCAGCTTTGTCTTTCCTGCTTACCCCTTTTTTCTTTCTTTCTCCATTTGTACTAAAAAAGTATATGGGAAATAAGCTTGTCAAGGTTCGTTGGGCGAAAGGAACTCTATGGCTACTGTTTGTATGGACCTTGTGTTTGCTGGTCTCTCTGCAGTGTTTCTACAGTTGACTTTATTTCTATATGTGAACCATGATCGCTGATTCTTGTTTTGTGGGAGCCTGTAGGCCCTGATTACTCCTGTATGACGTAAAATCCAATAAATAATCCTCTATGGGTTGTATGCCCTGTATTTCTGCAGAAAATGGTTTACTGCTTCAAAAAAGACCTCTGTTTCGGCTCATCCCCATGTTCTGTTTAGCCGAAAGTGTGTGCTATCACTTCGAGTTAATCATGACTAGGTGCATGACTGGATTTTCCATACTATCCAAGGAAGTAAATTCTAACCAATAATCAGTCCATGTTTCAATTGCCCCAATGTACGAATATCTTTTTTTAAGTGAAACTATGTTTGATGAAAACTATCCCCAGTGAGAGAATTTTCCGAAACTTATTGCACATTACATGATGCCTCCATTCTCTTTTTATTGAGCTGATCCATTGCACCCCCCTAGAATCTACAAAATGATTCTCACCTAGGAGGCTCTGCCTTTACTGTACTGTATTAACAACATTATCACCTCCAACATCCCTTTAGATGTGTAACTACTTAACTAATAATACTTATGCCCCGTACACACGGTCGGAAATTCCGACCACAAAATCCGTCAGATTTTTTCCGAAGGATTTTGTCCGACACTGGTGTTGCATACACACGGTCGGACAAAGTTGTCGGAAAATCCGATCATTCTGAACGTGGTGACGATCGTTGCGTACGACGGAACTACGTAGAGGCTATTAGCCAATAGGTTTGGTCTCCTAATTTAATCTGAGCATGCGTGGCACTTTGTCCGTCGGAATTCTCTACACACGATCAAAAAAAGTCTGATCGGATTTTGTTGTCGGAAAATTTGAGAGGAGGATCTCAAATTTTTTCCGTCAGAATTTCAGACGGAAAAAGTCAGATGGAGCCCACACAGTCGGATTTTCCGACACCATGGTCCGATCGGACATTTTCCGTCTGAATTTCCGACCGTGTGTAGGGGGCATTAGAGTGCAGTAAACTTAAAAGCATTACTGAGAATTCTGTATTCCATGCAAGAAGCTGCCCATCGTTTGATCTGAAGCTCTATGCAGAAAATTATACGAGCATAATTATGAGAATTCTGGTGTATGCTACTTACAAAGTAAAAATTGCACAGATTTCTAAAGCCATTTTAAATAGTTGGAGTCATATCATTCCATATGTTATGATTTTAAAGTAATACTAAACCTTCAGATTTTTTGATTTAATCCACCACTATCAATATGGGGAATATTTCGAAGTACAAAAGTGTGTGCTCAGCACTTATTTTTTTTTTTTATGTCCTCATTGACCGACTCCAGATCCCTCTGCACTGGTTGCCCAAACTTCTGGGTAGGAGAGTGTGTGCACTGGAGAAACAGGAGGGGAGGAGAGCAGGGGAGTGGTGCATGCGTACTGGGAAGACAGGAGAAGGAAGGAGTGGCGCACAGAGGAGTGGCGCATGCACACTGTGGAGACAGGATGTGTTGGAGTGGGGAGCTGTGGAGTGGCACAGAGCACCTGACTTTGGGAAAAGCTATTTAAATGTATGCACACGGGGAACATACAAGGATGGGTGGCTTCATGGAACTCCCTTAAGGAATTAAGGGATGGAGCCACCCAGAAAAATGGAACCTTGGGGATTTTGGAAGGAAGATTGCATAGCAACCACAGGCCTTAAAGTAAAAGCACACAGCACACAAGATCTATAATATTATACCCTTTTTCCACTTCCACTGCTTGTAACATATTATGCACCATTCACTTACAATTGTTCTTATGGAACCCAGTATTTCAATAAAGAAAGACTCTTTTTTTTCTAACCGATTCTATCACCTTTTATTTACTAACTATCCTGGTCACAGTATTCTTTATGTGTCTTGTAGATCACATCATTACACTGCCTCAGGCATTACCCTGGGTAAAGCCCAAATGAGGTGATAGTGAGAACAATCGTTGAGCTATTGAAGCAAATGAAGCCAATTCCGTGTCTGTGGCTGAATTTCTATTTCTGTGACTTCAATTGGGCTTTAACATTTTGTGCATATTTTTCTGACAGCAAAGACAAAGCGTCCTGCATTCTGGAACACAACAGCAAAGCTTTCATTATGTTAGCAGTAGTGTTTACGTCGACAGATACGTAACTGGTTAAAAAATAAACAACACCGCGCACAACAGGTGTTGAAATGAGCCAAAAATCACCCGTTTGGGTGTTCTTGATTTTGTTACTAGACAAGCACCTTTTCTTTTCAGAACGCTGTTTACAAGATGCTTTGCGGTGTCAGATGAAGATCAGCTCCACTGTTAAACTCTTTCTCAACTTTCAGCTTTGTGAAGTACTGAAAAGTGCCCCAACCACAGTGCCCTTGACACGGTGTCACAATTGTCAATCACAGGAATGTTCACGTAAGAGGTCTGGGCCTCCTTGTCCTCAGGCAAAGCCCTTGTTTGCATTTCCTTTACAAAGAACATCTCCTTGTTATTACACCTGCTAGTGTTCAGAGCTTCGACCTCTCACCTATCCAGCCATCTTTGTATACCCCTGGCAATTAAAGCAAAGAACCTGAGCAGTTAGCATAAAAATTGTCCATGTCGGCAGATAATTAGACACTATTTATAGAAAGATTCATTTCCTGCAGATTGGTATTAATTCATTGTTGAGGGTTTCAAGATTGCATAAAAAAAAAAAAATATATATATATATATATAAAATATATAAATATATATATATATATATATATATATATATATATATATATATATATATACACATATATATATATATATATATATATATATATATATATATATATATATATATATATATATATATTATTATTATTATTATTTTTATACAGGATTTATATAGCGCCAACAGTTTGCGCAGCGCTTAACAAAATAAAGGCAGACATTACAATTACATTACAATTTGGTACAAGAGGAATCAGAGGGCCCTGCTCGTTAGAGCTTACAATCTATATCAATCAATATATATATATATATATGTTTTTTTTCCTTTATCGTTTAATTATGCTATGGATAGACAGTTTTGTAGTTTTACTTTATTGTACATACACTTTCAAAATATCTCTTTTTGTTATATTTTTTTTTCCAATAAGAACTGCCTCTCCATCCACACATGCTAACACACTTGTTCTGTCCATAGGCTTCAGAGAGTAGTCCAATATGCATGCACAATTTAGCTGTCTTGTGCCCACAAAGCTCTAATCCCCTGTACACACAATAGGATTTTGGAAAATGTGTGATAGGACCTTGTTGTCGGAAATTCCGACCGTGTGTAGGCTCGATCACACATTTTCCATAGGAATTTCCGTCACACAAAATTTAAGATCTGGTTCTCAAATTTTCCGACAACAAAGTCTGTTGTCGGAAATTCCGATCGTGTGTACACAATTCCGACGCACAAAGTGCCACGCATGCTCGGAATCAAGCAGAAGAGCAACACTGGCTATTGAACTTAAGTTATCTTGGCTCGTCGTACGTGTTGTACGTCACCGCGTTCTTGACGTTCGGAATTTCCGACCAACTTTGTGTGACCGTGTGTAGGCAAGACAAGTTTGAGCCAACATCCGTCAGAAAAAATCCCATGAATTTGCATTAGGCTACATTTACACCTGAGCAAAGCGACTTTTAATTGTTTGCGAGTTTTTAGACGTATTTAGAAACGTTTTACAGCTTCAGGTGCTTTTGTTTGGCCAAAAGAAAGCACTAAGGGGAGGAGAGGTGGAGGAGATTAGGGGTGAAGAGATGCTGTTTGAGCAGAAAACACGCTCGTAAAATGCTCATGTCACACATTTTCCGGCATTCCCATTGAAGTCCATGGGGCCCAATCTGCCTCCAATCTGCCAAAGAGAAACTCATGTACTTTTGAGTGACAGACGTTCAGTGACAGAACACTCAGATGTTAACAGAGGCCATTGAAATGAATAGGATTTCGCTTGTTGTAGGTTTTAGAACTACAGGCTTCAAGCAGAAAACTTCTCAGGTGTGAACGGGGCCTAATATGTAGAAAATGGTCAGCTAAACTACACAAGTGCTTTTGTTTTTTATATCAATTTTTTCCATTATATTGGCTTTTCAGAATAACAAATGTAGTAATGTAAAGGCTGTATTAAAAGTTGAATGCAGTGTAGCACTTTTGGTAGTAAAATTTTGTATAGTGATGTACTCATTACATCAAAAAGAGGTACAACTGAGGATGAATGAGGGTCAAAGAAATTTGGGGGGTTATTTACAAAAAGGCAAATCCACTTTGCACTACAAGTGCATTTGGAAGTCCAGTCACTGTAGATCTGAGAGGGACAGGCAAGGAAAATAAAAAAAAACAGCATTTTAGCTTGTACATGATTGGATGATAGAATCAGCAGAGCTTCCCCTCATTTCAGATCTACCCCTCAGATTTACAGTGACTGCACTTCCAAATACACTTGTAGTGCAAAGTAAATTTGCCTTTCATAAATAACTGCCTTGGTCTCAAGAGAGACAGTCTCTCCAAATGAGTCAAAGTTGGGAGCCATGCATGTGTGTTGGCCAGTGCAACAGTAAATTTGAATGGTCACCCAATGTGGGTGCTTTTGCTTAGGTCTACAAAGCATAATGCTGACACCTCCAAATCATCAATGTAAAGGCGCTATAGCATAGCATAGCGCCTGAAAAAAGCCTCAGCTGTAAACCCAGTGTGAAAGCCTGAGTGCTTTCACACTGGGGCGCTGCGCTGGCAGGGCATCGCAAAAAGTCCTGCCAGCAGCTTCTTTGCATCGGTGGAGGAGAGGTTAATACACCGCTCCTCCACCGCTCCTGTCTATTGTAAACAATGGGGCAGCGCCCCATACCACCGGCAAAGCGCCACTGTAGCTGCGTTTTGTGGGCAGATTTAACCCCTTTTCGGCCGCTAGCAAAAGATTTAACCCCTTTTCGGCCACTAGCAAAAAGTCCTGCCAGTTGCTTCTTTGCAGCAGTGGAGGAGCGGTTAATACATCGCTCCTCCACCACTCCTGCCCATTGAAAACAATGGAGCAGCGCTGCCATACCGCCGGCAAAGCACCACTGTAGCAGGCGCATTTTTGCGGGCGCATTTAACCCCTTTTCGACCGCTAGCGGGGGGTTAAAACCGCCCCACTAGTGGCCAAATAGTGCTGCTAAAACGACAATTATTTTCTTCACAATGCCTATAGCTACAGAGGTGAATAAGGACTTGTTTAAAAATGTCTTTTTTTTTTTTGCTTGTTTAGAATATTTAAATACATTAGTGTGCATAGTCTGGGCACATGTTCACGTGATCACGCTGCTTCCTGAATGCGTTTATTTTTATTTTTTTGCTATTTTCCATGGGACTAATGAGTCAAAGGTTTGGCTTGCAGTTGCTGTGCAGCCCCATTAACTTGAATGGCCGAGTTTGATAGATGGGGATTCAACTCAAAATGGCAGGTTTGCTGCAGCCGCAGCGTAAAGCATTAAAGCTGTTGCATGTGAACAGCCCCCTCCAGCTGTATGGTAGGCATTAGGTGTAAATTAAGGGTTGGTAACACAATGGGGTTGAAGGCAAATAGACTGGCAAATAGACTCCCTCTGCATGTGCAGTTGCTCCAGAGCTTAGTAAATTAGGTAACGCTTCATTTTGCAAAGAAAACCCAATCAGGTGCAAGGAAATTAAAAAAAAATGCATTTTTGCTTGCATATCCACTTCAGCCCCGGAAGACCAGGCCATTTTTTGCGATACGGCACTGCACCATTTTAGCTGACAATTGCGCGGTCATGCAACACTGTACCCAAACAAAATTGACATCCTTTTCTTCCCACAAATAGAGCTTTCTTTTGGTGGTATTTGATCATCTCTGCAGTTTTAATTTTTGTTGCGCTATAAACAAAAAAAGAGCGAAAATTTTGAAAAAAACACAATATTTTGTACTTTTTGCATAATAAATATCCCCAATTTTGTTTTAAAAAAGCAAATGTTTTCCTCATTTTAGGCCAATATGTATTCTTCTACATATTTTTGGTAATAAAAATCACAATAAACGTATATTGATTGGTTTGCACAAAAGTTATGCGTCTACAAAATAGGGGAAAGATTTATGGCTTTTTTATTATTATAATTTTTTTATTAGTAATGGCGGTGATCTGCGTTTTTTTTCGGGACTGCAACATTATGGCACACACATCGGACAATTTTGACACATTTGTGGGACCATTGACAATTATACTGCGATTAGTGCTATAAAAATACACTGATTACTATGTAAATGTCACTGGCAGGGAAGGGGTTAACACTAGGGGGCGATCAAGGGGTTAACTGTGTTCTCTGACTGTGTGTTCTAACTGTAGGGGGATGGGAGGGACTGGAGGAAATTACAGATTGTTGTTCCTAGCTAGTAGGAACTCACAATCTGTCTCTCCTCACGTCCCTGTTCTGGCTCTCGTGCCCGCGATCGCGTGTGGCCGGCGGTCATCGTGGCCTCGGTCACACACATCGGCACCCCAGCAGTGCAATAGGCGCGTGCCTGCTATCCCGTTTAAAGGGACCGACGTACAGCTACGACGGTTCGCGGGATCGCGCTGACCTGCCGCAGTATAATGGTCGGCAAGCTGATATGATTGGATGATGGAAGTCAGCAGAGCTTCTGCTCATTTACTGAGCTCTGGAGCAACTGCTTTTGCCTTTAGTAAATCAACCCCAATGGCTCAACTGCCTGTTTTTTGACCCCCCTGAGAGGCCTAAAGTTGGTGGATCAGGATTGCAGTTGATCAGTAGACCTAGATCAAAATTGGGGAAGGGGAGTGTAAAAAGGACTGTGGTCAGTAATACAAAGCAAGGCCAGGAAAACAATAACAGCAGTAAAGCCAAAGTCCAATATCAAAGAGTAAACTAGTTGAAGAACAGGACAATACAGGACTGCTGCAAAGACTCCATTCACACCTATGGAGTTTTTCTTGAGTGTTTCTGTGGTGCTTTTTGCTGTGCTTTTTGCAGTTTTTTACCGCAATTTTACTGCGTTTTTGCAGCGATTTGCGTTTTTTTATGCTTATTTGGGCAAATTTGTTGTTGGACAGATTAAAAAACGCAAATTGCAGCAAAAAGACGGTAAAAATGCACTACAGTAAAACCTTGGATTGCAAGTAACGCGGTTTACGAGCGTTTTGCAATACGAGCATTTTTGTTTTTAAATCCTGACACGGTTTGCGAGTATCGTCTTGCAAAACGAGCAGGATTCAAGCCTCTGGGGTGTGCAGTACCACATTTGACCAGGGGTGCGGGGGGCGCCGGTGACGCTCGGAGACACGCGGAGCCGCTCAGAGACACTCGGAAACACTCCGTTCCCGAGTGTCCCCGAGTGTCTCAGAGCATCTCCGACTGGTCTCAGAGCTTCTCCAAGTGTTTCCGAGTGTCTCTTGCGCCCCCATCCACTTCTGGCCACATGCGATACTGCATACACTAGCAGTAACACTGGAACAAATTAACCGAGTTTGCATTGATTCCTATGAGGAAACAAGCTTTGATATACGAGTGCTTTGAATTACAAGCATTCTCCTGGAACGGATTATGCTCGTAATCCAAGGTACTACTGTACAAGCTTTTCCGCAGCTTCTCCATTGAAGTCTTTACAAAAAAAAGGACAGTTTTGCGTTTAAAAAAGTCCCTGACCCTTTCCAAAAACGCAGAGGCACAAAAATTCATTGATGTGAACGTGTTCCATAGGAACCCATGTTAAAAAAAATGTTCTGCGTTTCTGCAAAAAGCATGAAAAACATATTGGTGTGAATGGAGCCTAAAGTCCAGCAATTTCAGAGTGCTTCTGGTTTTATTAAATAGCAGCTGTGCAGGCATAGGCATGTGTGTGTCAGAGAGCATTACTTGTGGTTTTTTTAAATGTTGTGTTCAGCGTTTTATGTGCACACAACTCCACTGACATGCCACTTATTTTTCCCAAGACATTATTTATAGTGATCTTCATATCAGATGTCTAAACATCAGGATATAGCTGACAAAATACACTCGAGCGATCCTATATCATTGCAGTGATCGTGGGTTCATTCGTTCCCAGGGACACTTTCACATGGAGTTTGTATGTTTTCTGCATGCTTCTTTCCAAAAACTTACTGGTAGGTAAATTGACTTCTACCCATGTTGGTTCCAGATTCAAGGCTCTTCTAGAGCAACACACTGATATGAATGAGTCTAAGTACTTTATAAAGCTTTATGCAATACAGTATGTTGGTACTATAAAAATACGGGAGATGAATAGTGACTGTAAATTAACCACTTCCCATCCAGGCCAATTCTGACATTTATCTCCTACATGTAAAATTCATAATTTTTTTGCTAGAAAATTACATAGAACCCCCAAACATTATATGTGTTTTTTTTAGCAAAGACCCTAGAGAAAACAATGGCGGTCGTTGCAACTTTTTATCTCGCACTGTATTTGCACAGCAATTTTTTGAACACGTTTTTTGGAAAAAAACGGTTTCATGCTTAAAAAAAAAACAAAACATTAAAGTTAGCCCAATTGAATTTTTTTGAATAATGTGAAAGATGAAGTTACGTCCAGTAAATAAATACCTAACATGTCATGCTTTAAAATTGCACACGCTCATGGAATGGCGCCAAATTTCGGTACTTAAAAATCCCCATAGGCGACGCTTTAATTTTTTTTACTGGTTACATGTTTTGAGTTACAGAGGAGGTCTAGGGCTAGAATTATTACTCTTGCTCTAACGTTCGCGTCGATACCTCACATGTGTGGTTTGAACACCGTTTTCATATGTGGGCGGGACTTACATATGCGCTCGCTTCTGCGTGCGAGGACACGCGGACAGGGGCGCTTTAAAAAAAAAAAATTATTGTTAATTATACTTTTTTTTTTTTTTGACTTTTAAAAAAAAAATAAAATTTTGGATCACTTTTATTCGTATTACAAGGAATGTAAACATCCCTTGTAATAGGAATATGGCATGATCGGTTCTCTTCAGAGTGAGATGTGGGGTCAATAAGACCCCATATTTCACCTCTAGGCTGGGAGGCCTGAAATAAAAAAATAAAAAATAAACAATCTCGGCTTCCCAGCCGAGGCGGCGCCATTTGTTTGAATGCAGAGGCCGGGCGTGACGTCATAACATTGCGTCCGGCCTCCGAACGATCATAGAGACTCCGGCGACCATCTGGTCCGCCGGAAATCTCTATGATCACCATCAGGGGCTGGCGGATCCTGTCTCCGACTCACCGCTTTCATCGCTTCCATCGGTGAGTTGGAGACAGGATCCGCCGGCCCCCGGAAGCACCGGAGGGCGGCAAGAGGAGGGGGGGGGGCATCCAAACAGCCGATATGATCGTTCTTATGGTGTAGGGAATCGCCGGCTGAAAAAGCTGCAGGCATCATTCAGATATACCCGCACAAAGTCAAGGACGTCATATGACTTACCTTGGGCGGGAAGAGGTTAAAATCTGCTACAAATGCTAGAACCACCAGGCATATAATAGGTGTATATGGCAGCAGGGTAACATCTCAATGATTTGCACAGCCCAAAGACAACCTAAATGTTATTTTTACACAAGCATCATCAAAGAGAGCTGAGAGGCACACGTGGCCCCTATGGGGGAGATTTATTAAAACTGGAGCACTCAGAATCTGGTGCAGCTGTACATGGTAGCCAATCTGTTTCTAACTTCAGCTTGTTTAACTCAAACTTTGACAATAAGTCCCCGTTCTCACCGGTTCGATTTGTCATGCGATTTGACAGTTCCAAATCGCATGACAAGTCGCCCCCCTTTGTCAGCAATGGAACCATTCAAATTGTTTCGACTCATGTCACAGCCACTTTGAAAAAGGTTCCTGCACTACTTTTTGCCAATTTCATTGCCACTTGTATAGACTTCTGTTGTATGAAGTCAATTAAATCGGCGGTGCAAATTGCACTGACGTGCAGCTTCGAAATCGCGCTGAAGTAGCACAATTTCAAAGCTGCACCAGCGTAAACAGGGGCCAAAACCTAGAAGCTGATTGGTTACTATGCACAGCTGCACCATATTCTGTGTGCACCAGTTTTAGTAAATATTCCCCCATGTCACTAGTTGGGAGTAAGAATGAGCTCAGGCGTGTTCGCAACTCCACGTGCCCACGCCCGCCAGGAAGCTGACACTTCACAGTGCTAAGCACATGTAGTGAGACATTGCGATCTGTGCAGCCGTGGATCGGGAAATGTCTCACTGCCTGTGATAGGCGCTACTGAGTGTCAGCTTCCTGGCGGGTGAAAACTCGCCTGAGCTCATCCTTAGTTGGGAGCACTGTGCTACCATACAAAGCAAGTTTCCATAGGATGCTGCCTCTGATTGCTGCATAGCTCTCTTTAACTACAGGTCCTTCTCAAAAAATTAGCATATTGTGATAAAGTTCATTATTTTCTGTAATGTACTGATAAACATTAGACTTTCATATATTTTAGATTCATTACACACAACTGAAGTAGTTCAAGCCTTTTCTTGTTTTAATATTGATGATTTTGGCATACAGCTCATAAAAAACCCAAAATTCCTATCTCAAAAAATTAGCATATTTCATCCGACCAATAAAAGAAAAGTGTTTTTAATACAAAAAAAGTCAACCTTCAAATAATTATGTTCAGTAATGCACTCAATACTTGGTCGGGAATCCTTTTGCAGAAATGACTGCTTCAATGCGGCGTGGCATGGAGGCAATCAGCCTGTGTCACTGCTGAGGTGTTATGGAGGCCCAGGATGCTTCGATAGCGGCCTTAAGCTCATCCAGAGTGTTGGGTCTTGCGTCTCTCAACTTTCTCTTCCCAATATCCCACAGATTCTCTATGGGGTTCAGGTCAGGAGAGTTGGCAGGCCAATTGAGCACAGTAATACCATGGTCAGTAAACCATTTACCAGTGGTTTTGGCACTGTGAGCAGGTGCCAGGTCGTGCTGAAAAATGAAATCTTCATCTTCATAAAGCTTTTCAGCAGATGGAAGCATGAAGTGCTCCAAAATCTCCTGATAGCTAGCTGCATTGACCCTGCCCTTGATAAAACACAGTGGACCAACACCAGCAGCTGACATGGCACCCCAGACCATCACTGACTGTGGGTACTTGACACTGGACTTCAGGCATTTTGGCATTTCCCTCTCCCCAGTCTTCCTCCAGACTCTGGCACCTTGATTTCCGAATGACATGCAAAATTTGCTTTCATCCGAAAAAAGTACTTTGGACCACTGAGCAACAGTCCAGTGCTGCTTCTCTGTAGCCCAGGTCAGGCGCTTCTGCCGCTGTTTCTGGTTCAAAAGTGGCTTGACCTGGGGAATGCGGCACCTGTAGCCCATTTCCTGCACACGCCTGTTCACGGTGGCTCTGGGTGTTTCTACTCCAGACTCAGTCCACTGCTTCCGCAGGTCCTCCAAGGTCTGGAATTTGTCCTTCTCCACAATCTTCCTCAGGGTCCGGTCACCTCTTCTCGTTGTGCAGCGTTTTCTGCCACACTTTTTCCTTCTCACAGACTTCCCACTGAGGTGCCTTGATACAGCACTCTGGGAACAGCCTATTCGTTCAGAAATTTCTTTCTGTGTCTTACCCTCTTGCTTGAGGGTGTCAATGATGGCCTTCTGGACAGCAGTCAGGTCGGCAGTCTTACCCATGATTGCGGTTTTGAGTAATGAACCAGGCTGGGAGTTTTTAAAAGCCTCAGGAATCTTTTGCAGGTGTTTAGAGTTAATTAGTTGATTCAGATGATTAGGTTAATAGCTCGTTTAGAGAACCTTTTCATGATATGCTAATTTTTTGAGATAGGAATTTTGGGTTTTCATGAGCTGTATGCCAAAATCATCAATATTAAAACAAGAAAAGGCTTGAACTACTTCAGTTGTGTGTAATGAATCTAAAATATATGAAAGTCTAATGTTTATCAGTACATTACAGAAAATAATGAACTTTATCACAATATGCTAATTTTTTTGAGAAGGACCTGTATAAGCCCCCGTACACACAGTCGGACATTCCGACCACAAAATCCGTTGGATATTTTCCGATGGATTTTGTCCGAAACTGGTGTTACCCACACACGGTCGGACAAAGTTTTCGGAAAATCCGATCATTCCGAACGAGGTGACGTACAACGCGTGCGACAGGACTAAGTAGAGGCCAGTAGCCAATAGCTTTTGTCTCCAAACTTCTTCTGAGCATGCGTGGCACTTTGTCCGTCGGACTAGGCTACACACGATCGGAATTGACGCGATCAGAAAAATCTGGAAAATTTGAGATCCAGCTCTCAAACTTTGTGCGTCGGAAATTCTGACGGAAAAAGTCAGATGGAGCCCACACACGGTCGGATTTTCCGACAACATTATCCGATCAAACATTTTCCTTAGGAAAATCCGACCGTGTGTACGGGGCATAAGACTATGGGGGTTATTTGCCAAAGGCAAATCCACTTTGCACTACAAGTGCACTTGGAAGTGCAGTCGCTGTAGATCTGAGGGGGGCATGCAAGGATAAAAAAAAACAGCATTTTTGCTTGCAATTGATTGGATCATAAAATCAGCAGAGCTTCCCCTAATTTCAGAGCTTCCTCTCAGATCTACAGCGACTGGACTGCCAAGTGCACTTGTAGTGCGAACTGGATTTGCCTTTCGTAAATAACCCCCTATGGGGTAGATTTACTAATAGTGGAACACTCAGAATCCACTGCAACTGTGAATGGTAGCCAGTCAGCTACCGTATTTATCGGCTTATAACACGCACTTTTTTCCCCTTAAAATCAGGGGAAAATCATGGGTGCGTGTTGTATGCCGATCCCCGCCGATCTCCCGCTGATTTTTAAGAGGGGAGCGAGCGGAGCCGATATACCGAAAGCCGCGTGTATTTTCGGCTAGTCACGGCTCCTCTCGCAGTCCCGCCCACCTCCACTGATTGCGAGAGGAGCCGAGCGCCGACAACATAAAGAAATCCGAGTTCGGCTAGTCTCGGCTCCTCTCGCAGTCCCGCCCCTGACTGTGAGCAGAGCCAAGACTAGTCGAACTCGGATTTCTGTATGTTGTCGGCGCTCGCTCCTCTTGCAATCAGTGGAGGTGGGCGGGACTGCGAGACACGCCGAAAATACACGCGGCTTTTGGTATGTTGTCACGCGGCGCTCGTCCTCTCCACTCGGCGACAATTTTAAATCAGCAGCTAGACAACTAAATGTTGCAAAGGCACTGGGCAAGGCTGCATCGGGCAAGGCTGCATCGGGCAAGGCTGCAAAGGCACTGGGCAAGGCTGCACTGGGCAAGGCTGCAAAGGCACTGGGCAAGGCTGCACTGGGCAAGGCTGCAAAGGCACTGGGCAAGGCTGATCTGGGCAAGGCTGCAATGATGGACAAGGCTGCAGATGGACACTGGATAAGGCTGCAATGATGGGCATTTAAATTTAAGTTTTTTTCCTTAAACTTCCCTCCTAAAAGTTTTTTTCCTTAATATTCCCTCCTAAACTTGGGGTGCGTGTTATACGCCGGCACGTGTTATACGCCGGCGCGTGTTATACGCCGATAAATACGGTATTCATTTCAGCTTGTTCAGTTAAGGTTTGGCAATAAAACCTGGAAACTGATTGGATTCTATGCAGAGCTGCACCACATTTTGCACCATGTATTTTTTAGTAAATAACCCCCTATGACAATTAATATGAGGATGCTTCTTGCTAAAGCCCTAAAGCTGTACTCCAGTACAGGCAAACAGCTACATACATAGATAAAGCACTTATAAGGTAGCCAATTTACCTGCCAAATGATTTGTTTTTCTGTCCATCCAGTCCTGAGATATACACAACTCTGCCACACAACACAACCCTTTCTGCAGGACAGAAGACCTTGTTTTTATTTGCTGCAGTTTAGTAACACTAATGCCCCGTACACACGAGCAGAATTTCCCGCGGGATTGTCCGCCGGACTAGGTTTTAGGCGCCAAAAGTACGGCGGACTAGGTTTTAAGTTTTGTTTTAAAATTATCCGCTGGACTGGCAGTCCGGCGGACAATCCCGCCGTTAGTATGCTAGTCCGCCGGACTTTTGGAAATGAACGGACTTGCCGATCATCGGAACGTCCGCTCATTTAGCACGTGACTTCAGGTAGACGTAGCTAGTGAAGGCAGTAAATTCCGCCGCGCTAGCCCCGTCACCTGGCATGGATTTAAAGGGAATCCCCGCGTGGGGGTCCCCCCAAATCCATCTCAGACCCTTATCCGAGCACGCAGCCCGGCCGGCCAGGAAAGGGGTGGGGACGAGCGAGAGCCCCCCCCCCTCCTGAGCCGTACCAGGCCGCGTGCCCTCAACATGGGGGGTGCCCTGGGGAAAGGGGGCCGTGCGCCCCCCCCCCCCGAAGCACCTTGTCCTCATGTTGATGAGGACAAGGGCCTCTTCCCGACAACCCTGGCTGTTGGTTGTCGGGGTCTGCGGGCGGGGGGCTTATCGGAAACTGGGAGCCCCCTTTAATAAGGGGGCCCCCAGATCCCGGCCCCCCACCCTATGTGAATGAGTATGGGGTACGATGTACCCCTACCCATTCACCTAAGGTGTAAAGTGTAAATAAAAAAAAACACACAATTTTTTCAAAATATTTTATTGCACTGCTCCGGGGGTCTTCTTCCGTCTTGGGGGGTCTTCTCGCCGGACTCCTCCGCTATTTACCTAGCTCTTTTACCGAGCAGAGGAGCCCGGCTACCTTCTTCGTCGTCGCCACCATCGTCTGGGGGTCTCGATCCGCCTTCGGGGGTCTTCCGGGGTCTCTTCTGTTCTTGCCGCTGTCGTCGCTTTCTGCACTGCCGCCGTCGCTTTCTGCGCCGCCGCCGCCGCCTTCTTCTTCTTCCTCTTCCCCTTCTTCTTCCGATGTTGACTCGTCGCTCTCTCTGCCCGGAATGGCAGAGCCGCGCTGTGCTGGGACTTATATAGGGACAAGGAGGCAGGGTCACATGCTCATGTCACATGGTAACCCCGCCCCCTATGATGTCACAGTCCCGGAGGATGCTGGGACTGTGACATCATAGGGGGGTGGGATCACCATGTGACATGAGCATGTGACTCTGCCTCCTTGTCCCTATATAAGTCCCAGCACAGCGCGGCTCTGCCATTCCGGCCAGAGAGAGCGACGAGTCAACATTGGAAGAAGAAGAAGAAGAGGAAGAAGAAGAAGAAGAAGAAGGCGGCAGTGCAGAAAGCGACGACAGCGGCAAGAACAGAAGAGACCCCGGAAGACCCCCGAAGGCAGATCGAGACGCCCAGACGACGGCGGCGACGACGAAGAAGGTAGCCGGGCTCCTCTGCTCGGTCAAAGAGCTAGGTAAATAGCGGAGGAGTCCGGCGAGAAGCCCCCCAAGACGGAAGAAGACCCCCGGAGCAGTGCAATAAAATATTTTGAAAAAATTGTGTGTTTTTTTTAATTTACACTTTACACCTTAGGTGAATGGGTAGGGGTACATCTTATTAAAGGGGGCTCCTGGATTCCGATAAGCCCCCCGCCCGCAGACCCCAACAACCAATGGCCAGGGTTGTCGGGAAGAGGCCCTTGTCCTCATCAACATGGGGACAAGGTGCTTTGGGGTGGGGGGGCCGCAAGGCCCCCCTTTCCCCAGGGCACCCCCCATGTTGAGGGCACGCGGCCTGGTACGGCTCAGGAGGGGGGCGCTCGCTCGTCCCCACCCCTTTCCTGGCCGGCCGGGCTGCGTGTTCGGATAAGGGTCTGAGATGGATTTGGGGGGGACCCCCACGCCGTTTTTTCGGCATGGGGATTCCCTTTAAATCCATACCAGGTGACGGGGCTAGTGCGGCGGCATTCACTGCCTTCGCTAGTCCCGTCTACCTGCAGTTACGTTCTAAATGAACGGACTGCTCCGTGTGTGGGCAAGTCCGTTCATTTTCAAAAGTCCCGCAGACTTTTTCCCGCGGATTGTCCGCCGGAGAAGTTCGGGCGTGTGTGGGCAAGTTACACGCTCGGAAAGTCCGGCGAAGCCCCGCTGGTTTGTCCGCTGGACTAGGTCCGGCGGACAAAGTCCGATCGTGTGTACGAGGCATAACAGGTCGTGTCCCTCCCCAGTCTATGATTGGATAGTGAAGGAGATGCAGCAGACTGATTAGTTCAACCTCTGTCACTCACATAAGCACTGTAGCACACATGAGTAACTGCTTGTGCTACTTCTCTCTCTAGACTGTCAAAGATTGATACCAAACTCAGGTGCTTATAATGTTTGCATTACAAAAATGAATAGAGAACAGCAACAATGTGTGTATGTTTTATGTCTGTGTGAAGTTCAGCTTTAAAGACTGGCTACAAAACTGCTTCTAAGGATGGGAAACTATAAAGTAGGTATTCTTCTGAACCTAGTGCCCCCTTAACACTCATATTTTGTTAATGATACCAAATCCCCTTTTTAAATAGAAACAAATTGTATGTTAGCTTCACATCTGCTTGATGTAGAAAAGACAGAGTGTAATATTTTTCTCCATATGCAATTCATCCCAGTAATTGAAGTTCATTCCACTTTTATGTACCAGAGCATGGTAAACCGATGCTCTGTACTGGTTTCAGCTGCCAAGCACAGTGTCACAAGCAATAAATAAATAGGGTTAGCTAAACGGCTTTAAGATATATTTGCTCCAGGTGTTGCATTCTGAAGTTGGACCTGTGAGGATAGAATATTTCTCAACATGGATGATCATGTCTGTTGGCTTGGGGCTGACTGATGGGGAGGTATGGTGGATCACCTAGGCTTATTGAACTTCACTTTGTCTATAAGGTCCATATGTATCAGAAGAAAATTCTCAACTCTTTAGCCTCGTACACACGATCAGATTGTTGGCCAACAAAACCGTGGACTTTTGTCCGAAGGGCACTGGGCCAAACTTGTCTTGCTTACACACGGCCACATAATTGTTGGCCAATAAACGCAAACGTAGTGACGTACTACGTTGTTTTTCAGCTCTTTAGCACCACCCTTTGGGCTCCTTCTGCTAATTTCGTGTTAGTAGAAGTTTGGTGAGTGTTGATTTGCGCTTTTCATTTTGCGCTTTTCATTTTGCGCTTTTCAGTTAGTTTCTGAACGACCGTTCGTCAACCAGACGTGTTGCGGAATCGGAGGAGATAACGTGTTATTTATTATTGGCCTTGGAGTTATTGCTTTGACATTATTTTTTTGGTTGAATAATGATTTGATTTGGTATATTTTCTAGATTTTTGGATGCATAGAATGCACTTTTTGGTTAAGTTCTATTGGCAGATAGCATATCTAATTTTATTTATTTATTTTTTTTTTAATGCACAATAAAAACAATTGTGGAGAATAATACTTGGCTATGTGTTTTACTTCAAATGCAATTTTGGGAGTAGGCATTTACATTTTAAAAAATACAATGTAAAATTGACAAGGGACACCAACATAGTTGTATCTTTGATCTTAAAAACTACGGGATAATGGTGTTGTGGTAACTAGCCCAAATAAAAAAAAAAACATAATAATATTATTCTTGATATTACTAGAAAAAAAAAGCCTTTGAAAATTTGTTTGCAATAACTCCATCAGTATCACCAGCAAAGCAGCTTCATTATTATCCCATTAAAGAAGAAGAGAATTGTGCGCTGCATTTCGAGATTTCATAATTTGCCACGTCACGAATGTTAATTCTCCATTACTAACGCTAGTTTACAAGACCGACCGCTTCAGGCTCGTCCTTGCTTCCGAGCATGCGTGTTTGTACTTTGGACTTTTGTCCGACGGACTTGTGTACACACGCTAGGAAAATCCAACAACAGACATTTGTCCGCGGAAAATTTTAAAACCTGCTAGCCAACATTTGTCTGTGGAAAATCCGACAACAATTGTCCAATGGAGCATACACACGGTCGGATTTTCCGCCAACAACCTGTCATCGAACATTTCCCGTCGGAAAGTCCGATCGCGTTTACACAGCTTTTTTTTTAACTGCATGTATTCTCAGTTAAAATAAATAATTGTTGAAAGTCTCAGTGATGTTACAAGTTATTATTTGCACCTGCTAAGAAAAAAATTTAAGTTTTTAGCTCTTATACCACCACATAAAGTTACATTTTCAAATTTCAGACTTTAAAGTGAACGTTTGGCCAAGCTTTGGGCCTTCAAATATGTATACTCTGTTACCAGCAAATGGGTTTTAAAACAAGTGCTCAGTGATCTCTGTAGCTGCAGGCACTTTGACCTTTGCTTAAGTGGTGCACTTCCACATTGCACTACAGCCAGTGCATGAAGAGAAAATCTATAGCAAACTGCTTTACAAAACATTAAGCAGACTGCAGGTAACCTTGTTTTCCCATTCAGCACTTTCATCTCATACTATCTTCTTGTTAATCTTAAAGCGGAGTTCCACCCATATAAAAGTCAGCAGCTACTGACCTTTATTAATCGGTAGGGATGGGCCCGGTGTTCGATTCAAACCCATGTTCGAATCGAACATCGGGCGTTCGCCCGCTCGGCGAGCCCAGAACTATTTGGGCTGCTCGCATCAAATTCGTGTGATGCGAGCGGCCCGCAATGCACTGCGCCAGTTGCAGTGAATTGCTGGCTGATGATTGGCCAAGCATGCACTGTGACCCGCATGCTTGGCCAATCAAAGAGCCAGCGGCGAGGAGAGCAATAATTGGCCACAGGCAGGATGCCTGTGGCCAATTATAGCTCAGGGGGGTTAGTACACGCCCCACATTATAAAAGGCCGCCGCGCCGGTGGCCTCGCATATTGTGTTGTGTTCCAGCGTCAGTGTCATGTGCTGCTGACTGCTGACATTATGTGCTATGATTCTGGGGATTAGTGTGTGCGTGCTGTTAGTACAGCATTGCAGTATCACATCTGAGGGGTGTCTATAGTATGCCTGTGAAGGGGGGCATGTTTCCTGTGCTTAGAACTGTCCCTGCAAAAAGTGTAATTTTTGCAGGAAAAAAAGCTATTTAAAATCACTTGCGGCTAATGTATTGACAGCTCCCGTAACACAGAGAACTGTCATTAATTGAAAGCCATTCATAAAAAAAAATTCATTGATAAAAAATAAAAAAAATTCCGATCGTCTGTAGAAATTCTGTCGCGCAAAATTCCTACGCATGCTTGGAAACAATTTGACACATGCTCGGAAGCATTGAACGTAAATTTTTCGGCTCGTCGTAATGTTGTACTTCACTGCATTCTTGACGGTCGAAAGTTCAGCGAACTTTTGTGTGACCGCGTGTATGCAAGCCAAGCTTGAGCAGAATTCCGTCAGAAAAAACATCCAAGATTTTTCAGACGGAAAATACACTCCTGTGTACGGGGCATTACAGTTGTGTCCTCTCGCCTTAAACTCTCTTTTATTCACCCCCTCTTCTCCACCCCACAGCTTATATATATCACCCTCACTTATGTTCTCTTCTTATTACTGTGGTCAATGACTCTTGCTAATTCTGAACCCACATGCTAATATCACCTCCAGGATGCTGTCCCTTCATATAAGTCACACTCCCCTATTACCTCCCTCACTCTTCTTTTTCTAACTTCTGGAGATATATCCCCTAATCCAGGGCCTCCACCATTTATCCTGGGCCAACACATCCACCACCCTCTGGCAGCAGCTGCAATCCACACAATTTATTTTCTATTCCTCTTCTTCCCAATACTAGCCTCTCATTCTCATGCATCTTTTGGAATCCCTGCTCTGTCTGTAACAAACTCACCTCTGTCCGTGACCTTTTTATCACTGACTCCTCTAATCTACTTGCTATTACTAAAACCTGGCTTCAAAAATCTGCCTCTGCCTCACCTATTTTGCTCGCCCATGGTGGTCTTTTCCGGTCTCACTCTCCCAGGCCCAGTGGATGGAAGGAAGGTGGAGTTGGAATCCTGTCCAAAGCTTGCCGCTTCAACCTCCACAACATCTCCAAAATATGCTCCTTTTTAACCATTGACACCACAAAGCTTCTAATTCGCTCCCTGGTTACCTCTCGCCTTGACTATTGCAACTCCCTCCTCATTGGATTACCTTTAAATAGGTTATCTCCTCTTCAGTACATTATGAGTGCTGATGCCAGGCTCATCTACCTTACCAACCGTTAAGTGTCTGCTAGCCTTCTCTGCCAATCCCTCCACTGGCTGCCACTCTCCCAAAAAATAAAATGTAAAATACTAACAAAGCCATCCACAACTCTGCCCCTATATACATCGCTAACCATGTCTCAAAATACCAACCAAATCATTCTCTTCGTTCTTCCCAAGACCCCCTGCTCTCTAGCTCCCTCATCACCTCCTCCCATGCACACCTCCAGGACTTCACCAGAGCATCATCCATCCTCTGGAACTCCCTACCCCAGTCGGTCCGACTATCCCCTACTCTGTCTTTTAGGCAATTCTTGAAAAATCTTCTCTTTAGAAAAGCCTATCCTGCCTCCACTTAACAAATGTACTTTTATTTCCTTCATCAGTTCATCCCCCCACAGTTATTACCCTTTGTATCACTTGACCCTCCCGCAGGGCCCTCTGATTCCTCGCGTATTGAATTGTATTGTAACTGTATTGTCTGCCCTCATGTTGTAAACCACTGAGCAAACCCATATAATAATATAATAATAATACAGCAGAAGCACTGAACATATTCTCTTAGGGGCTTTGGCATGGGGCAGACGAGTGAGCTGAGCTAACCAAAAGAAATACCTGAACAACCTTAGGACTTTTGTGAACTTAAGACTTCGTTGCTCTACAGTACCTGCAGCTACCAAGATCAGTGGAGGCTTGTTTTAAAACGAATTTACTGCTAGTTAAAAATATGTAAATACTTGGATGTCCATGACACATGTTCACCTTAAACCATGTCCCTCTTCTGCCGAAATTCCACTTAACTGTCAGCCCATGGCTAACTACTGTTTAATCAAAGCCATAAATCTTGACATTTGGCCTGCAAAACTAGGAAAAGGTAGAAGGAAACTGTACAGGGACAGGGTTGTTACAGAAAAATGAATAATATAAGTCACTGAAAAAAAATTAAAAGGGGAAGTTCCAATTTTCAGATTGGAGCATGTTTCAGCCACACATTTGGACTAGCCAGCTGAGGAAATATCTGATGCTGCTAACGCCTTGGCATCCCCTAGAAGCATAAAGACTGTTCACACATGTTCTGTCTTGTTTTATTGTTTTTTTTTTTTTTAAACAGGAACTGTCAGCTTTCTTCTAACTAAATAAAGTTGCCAAGTCCTTGTTGTTGGAGCCAAAGAGGAAGCTTTTAGCCAGTTGATTGGTTGAGGGCCTGTGGGGCTCCTCCTAATCAATGTTACGTTTGAAGATGAAAATGCTTACAATGTCTTTATTGGTGAAATTCTTTAAATCACCATTTTTTTCCCCCTTTTTAACAATATGTCATATTTTCCAAAGCATTTTCTTAAACTGAGAATAAAATACCCTGCTTGCCTACTCATACACGGAGTGATTAAATTACTTACTTCTGATACAACATGTTCTGATCTTTATCTTTGTATTTAAGGGCAGCATGCTCTTCAATTAATGTTTTAAAAGATATTTAAGTAGTAAGTTGGCACCATTGTACAGCTGCCTTTCCACACGGCCCAGAATGCATTGTGGTCTATGGCATACAACCATTGTGAGGAAGTCCAATTGGTGACAATACCCTCTATTTGTCAGCCAAACCCCATTAAAGATTATCCGTGTGTGAGTAATATTCTATTACATGCTATAGTGTCCATCGAGAATGTGATAAGCTTATTCTCTACTCTTTATTTACTTTGATTTATTTGACACAAAGACAGATTCATTCAAGGGAATCCAGATTTCAGCTTCTTTCGTCAGACCTCGCCTTTGCTTACACAATAGGCTAAGAAGAAAAATGACCGTTGGCATATGGGGACTTCATGTGGTTTTGAAGTGGGTGTTTCTCTGGCTGTCTCTTCGAAGGCTGAACTGTCTCTTTCCTTTGTAGAAAGTGAGATGTATTATCATATGAAAAATGTACAGATTATTTTAACTTAAACTACTTCAACAGTTTTTTTTTGTTTTTCTTTTGCGTCAAGCTTTGACCATACTGTAAGGTGTTCAATTGCATTTTGCCTGAATATGTAAAACTGAAACTACAACATATGTATATACATTTTTTTTTTTCATGGAAATGTTAAGTGCACAACCATATAAAAAGGGAAAATGAACCAGTGCTCGTTCCATACTGGACAGAGTTTGATTTATTTTTATTTTTTTTTGTAATTTAATTTTTTATTAGTTCAAAAAGGAAACAAAAATACAACAGTGTACAGAGTATTAATCTCAAAAGTACCAAAGGCAAAGAAACCGAATGACATGAAACAGTATTCAAACATACGTAGTATCGAGTGTACAGCGGAAAAAAAACAGTTTAGGAGTTGTGGTACAAGGTATTGGGCAGGAACAAATAGAGTGTCATCAAGTAATAAGACAACATACAGGGAAGCAAATATAAAAACACATGCGATCACAAAAGGCAGTAGACTCCAGTGGTGAAATTAGGATATTCGATCCCCATATTCGGATTGATCCCAAAGCTTCCAAAGTTTATTGAACTGGGAAACTGTGTCCTGAACAGTGGCTGATTTCCTCTGAGTTGCAACAATTGTAATTGGGAAGGAGGAACATTTGACAACCAGCAGTTAAAAGCATATATGAGATCAACTGGTTAAACAGTTTTGCAATACCCGAAAAAGGGAGCCCTAGTAAATAATGGATGGGGTGACATTTCCAAATATGATATGCTTAATATTGCCCCAATTATCGGCCAGATGACAGATAAGCTCCGCACATGGTCAACATTACCACTAAACCTCATAGGTCGTATTAATATCTTTAAAATGATTTATTTACCAACATTTCTTTACTGTTTTCGAGCCGTCCCTGTTTTTGAATTCACCCTCTCATCCTTCCTTTGGAATAATACCCATCCTCAGATTGCAAAATCATCTCTACAGGCATCTATATGCTCTGGTGGTTGCTTGTGCCCAAATTTGCGTAATTATTTAATTGCATCCCAACTTACATATATCTATGAATGGTTGCACGCCGACCCTCAGACCCCCTCGACAGCTCTTCTAGTAACCTCTTTTGCTCCCTTAAAGATGAGTTGCATAAAATACGTTACTCCTCCATAGATGTAGGCTTCCTGGCATGGAAAGAAGGGGAAAGTATACTTGGGATGTCAGATCAGGGCCCATCGCCACATAATTCAATATGGAACAACCCTAACCTCCCTGAGCTCTATGGACACCCAGACTTAATTTGGTGGGCTCGTTTTGAGATCACTCATCTCTCGCATGTAGTCCATGGGAACAACTTTGTGACTTTTGAGACTCTAAGGCAGGAGAGGGACATAGATAACAAATTCTTCTTTAAATACTTGTTACTCCGACACGCCATCCCTACTCAAATGGGGACATTGAATGTAGAGCTCATGGAGACCCCTATGGAAGATCTGCTCTCCTATCCCGAACTTACCAAACTAGTGACAACATTCTTAATAATTGAAAATCTGAGCGTGTGTATGGGGCTTTAGGGCGACCAATGTCTCTTCAGATGTGGGCAAAAATGTGGTCATCAACTTGTAAATCCTCTAAAGCCCCATACACACGCTCGGATTATCCGAGGACCAGGTCCGTCGGATCATGTCCGTCGTACTTTGTCCGATGTTGGTTTTGCGTACACACGGTCGGACAAAGTTGTCGGAAAATCCGATCATTCTGAACGTGGTGACGTTTGTTGCCTACGACCGGACTACGTAGAGGCTAGTAGCCAATAGCTTTGGTCTTGTAATGTGATCTGAGCATGCGTAGAACTTTGTCCGTCGGAATTCGCTACACACGATCGGATTTGGTGTGATCGGACTTTGTTGTCAAAAAATCTATCCAGCAGGAGATAGGACTTTGTCCGTCGGACAATCCGATGGAAACTGTCCGATGGTGCCTACACACGGTCGGAATTTCCGACAACATTGTCTGATAGGACAGAATCCATCGGAAAATCCGACCGTGTGTATAGGGCTTAAGAGTGCGCTCCATTTGCTTGGTTTTCAGTTTGAGCGAACCCAGAGGGAAAATGCATGGGAGATTCTGACCATTTTTAAGGCCAATTTGAAATCTATTTTTAAAAAATGGCATTGGTAATTTGGCACCACCATGGGGGACATGTACCAATTAACATTTAAAAAAAAATACTGTTTAATGGGGAGAGGGTTTAAAGGTAAACAGTGAAAATACACAAATTATTTAAGTTATATGTTTGCAGGATGCCTTAAAACTGCATGTGAATTTATAGAACAGTTTGATGTAATGTTTTAAAGGTGACATAAAAAAATAAATAAAAAAAACTACATGGGGTTCCTCTTAAAATTCAAACCAGGCCTCTATCTCAGTATGCAGCCTGGGTGTCTCTTCCCCTTTCTGTACCATACCAGGCCAAATACATTTCAACATTGGGAGGGTACCTATCAAGCAAGCATGGCATTTTGTCCCCATGTTGAGGCAAAAGGGCCTCATTCTTACATTCTGTCTCCAGAATGGATGTTTGGGCTTGCAAGAGGAACTTACCTGAATCTAGAAGCTACTTTTATAGTATGGCAGCCCATAGTTACGGCCCCTCCCCCTTTCCTCCATTAGTAGAATAAGTAAGGGGTTCATTAATACTTCTATTTTTTGGGGAATAAGTAACAAGGCATAATAATGGGTTTCTAACTACCCATACTGGGCAGCACGGTGGCTAAGTGGTTAGCACTTCCGCATGGCAGCACTAGGGTTGTTGTTTTCGAATCCCAACCACAGTACTGCCTGCACAGAGCTTAGATGTTCTCCCTGTGCCTGCACATGTTTCCTCCCACACTTCAAAGACATGCTAGTAGGTTAATTGACTCCTGTCTAAATTGGCCCTAGTGTTTGTATGAATGTAAGTTAGGGACCTTAGATTGTAAGCTCCTTGAGGGCAGGGACTAATGTAAATGTACAACATAAAGTATATGTAAAGAGCTCGTAAATTGATGCCGCTATATAAATACCTGAAATAAAATGCTCATGCCCCTTTGGGGAGTTGTAAATTGATGGCGCTATATAAGTGCCTGAAATAAAATGCTCATGCTCCTAGGGGTGTCAGGTAGGGTGCTTAATTCTAATGAGCCTTTCCCCCACAAACTCCCACATCTGATTTGACAGGATGGGGCCCTTGTCCCTCACCATGGAGACAGGGTGCCTTTGCATAAAGAGGAAGCTTTGCAGCCTCTTCTAGCAAAGTGCACCCCCAATGGTAAAAGCATATGGCCTGCTGGGGTTCACAAAAAAGGGGAGTGTACACTCTTGTTGCCCTTCCTTTCCTAGTAACTTAGGCCCCATTCTTAGATACAAATAACTGTGTGGGTTTCCCCTTAAAATTCATACCAGACCCATATGCACACATGCAGCCTGAGTTGCCAGGGAAAGGAGGGTAGCGAATGTGCAGCCTGCCCGTCAAAACCATAAAAGACCACATACCTGTCAACATTGGGTGGGTACTTTGCATTTTGCAGACAATGCTGCAGTTGATCACAAGGCAATGGCGTACCATTGTCAGTGTTCAACAGGAACTACTGTTACTACCGCAATCCCCAGGTAAGAAAACCTTGAAACAGATTGCCAAACATGTATTTGTGAATAAAATTGTGTAAAGAGAGGCTTAATGTCAAACACAATAAATAATAGCTTTTGGGTTTATATGCACTTTAAAGTATATATGCATTAATGTCATATACTTTTTAAAAGCATTTAATTAAGGTATAAAATAATTAAGTTAATGATACATTTGTATTTTTAAAAAATGTTGTCTTTTTTTTTTTAAAGAAAACAATACTTTAAATAGCTGGTGTAAACAGTACATCATGTACACATCACATGCTTAGAGTAGCCTTGTAAAGTGTCTTGTAACGAGTTCATTTCTGTCTCTAAGGTTCCATGCCATAGATCATGATTACTAAGTATACAGTATATGATTGACCCATCTCCCCTCACTCTCTAAATCATGTATAAGTGGAGTTTTACTTTTATATGTTTTTAATGAATGTCTGTTTTCTTAATGGGTTCCTTTATTTAGGTCAAATCTAGCAGGATATTATCTATTATAAATCATGATTTTTATTAACTGTCTAGAATATGGGAGCATCCCATTATGGTAAATAATATACCATTTTCTCACTTTATAGGCAGTCTTCAGTTAAAAATGCCATCTGAAGGTCTTAGATGGAATTTCTAAGGTCATCGTATAACTGCTGGTGTTCCTCATTGACCCGTACAACTATGTGTAATTAATGAGTAGTTCTAAGGTTTAAATGTAAACTCTCACCTTATATCCCGGGTTTGTAAACTATTTGGCAATGGTTTTCAGCTTAAGAGTAGATCTGAGCTACAAATATGACATTGTGCCAGATATGAGAGTGACAGTTATTGATTGTGTTACTGTTCTGTTAAAGGTTTTTGAAAGAACATTTACATAAGCAGACATTTGTATTTTATATACGTATACAAGTATTTAATTTCTCTTTTAGTGTTGGATAGAATAGGGAAGGGTTAGACCTTCTGCCTAATTTTTATTTTTCTGTCTGTGCCCCAGGGGATTCACCCCTGTATTTGTATATGTGACCACTATTCCAAGAAAGAAATTGGAGGGAACTGCATACAAAAAGCAGCAACTGTGTAAAGTTATACAAATAACAGCATAGTAAGACATTTACAAAATAAGGTCGTTTTTAGTTGCAAATACACCAACAATTAACCACAATGAAATTCACTGAGGTGGCCAAGTGGTCGTAAAGAGTCCCAGAGCGATATTCCAAATATGGGGGAGTTTGCTCTTCACTGGCCGAGCTGGTCGCCTTGCTGGACAACTAAAAAGAATAGCAGATATGCTACTAAAGAGCAAGATGGAAAAAAGGAGGAATGAAAGCACTTGCATGGGAAAAAGAATGGAAGGAAGTGAAAGGAGAAGTGGAAGAAACCTGTGTGGTCCAACCAGTAAGCCTCAGCAACCTCTACTGAGGTAGGTTATGAAGAAAGCAGGGTGCAGTCAATGTTCACCGAAGCATTATTGTCTATCCATGGGCCCCAAACCTTAAGGTATTGGACATGTGTGTCTTCTAAGATTGAAGTGGGCTTCTCATGCACCATGGGGCCAATGTGCCTTTGCTTTACTTCAGCGTTGTTAAGAAAGTGTTGTCTCCATGCCCAAGGGGAAATTTTTGAAAGTGGATGCCTGTTCTCGGTCAAATTGTCCTAAACTGGATTTCTTTTGACTTTGGGACATTTTCTCTAACTTTCTGTTGCATTTCTGGACAGGCATTTACCCTTCCTGACAGTGGCTTATGGGTTATGCATTGCAGCAATCGGGTCCTTGGTTCAAATCCAAACCGGGACACTACCTGCATGGAGTTTGCTTGTTCCCCCTGTACCTGCATGGTTTTCCTCCCACACTGAAAAAACACGGCACGCTGGGAGGTAAATTGGCCCTAGTATGTACAGTATAAGTATGTATTTGAGATATGTACCTTAGATTGTAAAATTGTTGCCACTATATAAATACCTGTAAGAAATAAAAATATCTTAAAGTAAAAAGAAAAAGTTTTGGCTATACATACGCTTTAATTTTTGCAGGAGCCAAGTAATCATCCCGTTCTACCCTCCTGCTTCACAACATCCTATATACTGTCACGCACTAATCTTCTCTATTTTTTAAAGAGGATATGTTCTGTGGAAGCTCTGCCCAATCAAGTCAAGTAAAGGGCATAGATTTAATCATCAGTATTGCCAGTAGACACCTTGGCAGTTAGTCAACAGCTGTTTATTTTGCTCATTACTAATTTTCCATGCCTTGTTCCACTCTGTGTCCCTCTGCGTAGAGGCGGACATCTTAGTAGAGGCAAGGCTTTGCTTCCCCCTGTTTGAGCTGCCCCTCCAATGACTGATGACTTGTTGATTGTAGGAGGAAAGGTCAACAACAATCAACAGAAAAGGTGCAGAAGGCACAGATCCATAGAACCAGAGAAGCATTATCAGGGAGAATCTTGCCCTGCCTGGGCAAGGTGACAGTGTCTCTTTAAAAAAAGATCTGTTGCTTAAAGTGCTTAACTGCTTAAAGTCCGTTTGAAAATAAAGGGTATGTTTACGTTTTACAGAAGACAATCCGAACACCATATACTTCTCTAACACCCCTAGAGTCTGTAAGCATCGCAATGCTTGTATTTGCAATATGTACTGAGCCTTCTTCTTCCACAACAGTGTCCCAGAAGAAAAAGATAATTTCCATTGGTCAGAGCAGCCACATGCGAGTATTATGATCTTTACAGGCTTAAGGGTTGCTAGTGCAGTGTATGATGTACGGATCGTCTTTTATAAAAAGGTATTTACCACCTGAGATCCAGGCCAATTCTGACATTTCTCTCCTACATGTAAAATTCCAAATTTTTTTGCTAGAAAATTACATAGAACCCCCAAACATTATATATGTTTTTTTAGCAAAGACCCTAAAGAATACAATGGCGGTCGTTGCAACTTTTTATCTCGCACGGTATTTGCGCAGCAATTTTTCAAACGCGTTTTTTTCAGAAAACAAAACAGTTTCCTGCTTTAAAAAAAAACAAAACAGTAAATTTAGCCCAATTTTTTTGCATAATGTGAAAGATGAAGATACGCCGAGTAAATAGATACCCAACATGTCACGCTTCAAAATTGCATGCGCTTGTGGAATGGCGCCAAACGTTGGTATTTAGAAATCCCCATAGTCGACGCTTTAAAAATTTTCACTGGTTACATATTTTGAGTTACAGAGGAGGTCTAGGGCTAGAATTATTGCTCTCGCTCTAACGTTCGCGGCGATACCTCACATGTGTGGTTTGAACACCATTTTCATATGTGGGCGGGACTTACGTATGCGTTCGCTTCTGCATACGAGCTCGCGGGGACAGGGCGCTTTAAATTTTTTTTTTCTTTTTATTGTTAATTTTACTTTTTTTTTTAGTTCAACACCTTTAAAAAATATATATATATATTTGATTACTTTTATTCCTATTACAAGGAATGTAAACATCCCTTGTAATAGGAATATGACACGATCGGACCTATTTACAGTGAGATATGGGGTCAATAAGACCCCACATCTCACCTCTAGGCTGGGAAGCCTAAAATAAAAAAAAAAAAAAAAAAACGATCACCGCTTCCCAGCCGCGGTGCCGCCGTTTTTTGAATGCAGAGGCTGGGTGTGACTTCATAACATCGCGCCCGGCCTCCGAACGATCATAGAGACTCCGGCGGACCAGATGGTCTCTATGATCATTATCCGGGGGCCGGCGGATCCTGTGTCTGACTCACCGATGGAAGCGGTGAGTCGGTAGGAGCACCGGAGGGGGGGCGTCCCCTCCCGCCGCCCGTAAGAACGATCAAGCGGCGGAACAGCCGCTATGATCATTCTTATGGTGCAGGGAATCGCCGGCTGAAAACGGCAATATCTGAATGATGTCTGTAGCTACAGGCATCATTCAGATATACCCCGGAGAACAAAAAGACGTCATATGACGTATACTGGGTCTCAGGTGGTTAAGTTGCCTATTGTAGATTGACAATTTTGCAGTTCAAGGCATCTGTAGAAGGCAAATTGTTGTCATTCTGTTACAGTAAAGTGAAAAAAGGGCATTTGAGAGAATAAATAGCTAATGTTATGCCTCGTACACACGTACGGACTTTTGCCGGCGGACCTAAGTCCAGCGGACAATCCGCTGGACTTTCCGGCTAGGTCCGCTGGACTTTCCGAGGGTGTGGACTTGCCCACACACGCACGGACTTCTCCAGCGGATAATCCGCCGGCCAAAAGTCCGCGGGACTTTTGAAAATGAACGGACTTGCCCACACACGGAGCAGTCCGTTCATTTTGAACGTAACTTCAGGTTACGTAGCTAGCGTAGGCAGTAAATGCCGCCGCGCTAGCTCCGCAAGCTGGCATGGATTTAAAGGGAATCCCCACGCCGAAAAAACGGCGTGGGGGTTCCCCCCAAATCCATGTCAGACCCTCATCCGAGCACGCAGCCTGGCAGGAAAGGGGTGGGGACGAACGAGCGCCCCCCCCCCTCCTGAGCCGTACCAGGCCGCGTGCCCTCAACATGGGGGGTGCCCTGGGGAAAGGGGGGCCGTGCGGCCCCCCCACCCCAAAGCACCTTGTCCCCATGTTGATGAGGACAAGGGCCTCTTCCCGACAACCCTGGCCGTTGGTTGTCGGGGTCTGCGGGCGGGGGCTTATCGGAATCTGGGAGCCCCCTTTAATAAGGGGGCCCCCAGATACCGGCCCCCCACCCTATGTGAATGAGTATGGGGTACGATGTACCCCTACCCATTCACCTAAGGTGTAAAATGTAAAGTAAAAAAAAAAAACACCCACACTTTTGAAAAAATACTTTATTGCACTGCTCCGGGGGTCTTCTTCCGTCTTGGGGGTCTTCTCGCCGGACTCCCCCGCCATTTACCAAGCTCTTTTACCGAGCGAGGGGAGTCCGGCTACCTTCTTCGTCGTCGCCGCCGTCTGGGGGTCTCGATCCGCCTTCGGGGGTCTTCTTCCGTCTTGGGGGTCTTCTCGCCGGACTCCTCCCCTCTCTTCTGCTCTTTTACCTAGCTCTTTCACGAGGGGGGGAGTCCGGCTACCTTCTTCGTCGTCGTCGCCGCCGTCGTCTGGGGGTCTCGATCCGCCTTCGGGGGTCTTCCGGGGGTCTCTTCTGTTCTTGCGGCGGTCGTCGTCTTCCGCGCCGCCGGCGCCTTGTCCTTCTTCTTCTTGTCCTTCTTGTTCTTCTTCTTCTTCCGATGTTGACCCGTCGCTGTCTCTGCCCGGAATGGCTGTGCCGATCTGCGCTCGGACTTATATAGGGACATGGGCGACAGGGTCACATGTTCATGTCACATGGTGACCCCGCCCCCTTGCGATGTCACAGTCCCAGCATCCTCCGGGACTGTGACAACACAAGGGGGCGGGGTCACCATGTGACATGAACATGTGACCCTGTCCCCCATGTCCCTATATAAGTCCGAGCGCAGATCGGCACAGCCATTCCGGGCAGAGACAGCGACGGGTCAACATCGGAAGAAGAAGAAGAACAAGAAGGACAAGAAGAAGAAGGACAAGGCGCCGGCGGCGCGGAAGACGACGACCGCCGCAAGAACAGAAGAGACCCCCGGAAGACCCCCGAAGGCGGATCGAGACCCCCAGACGACGGCGGCGACGACGAAGAAGGTAGCCGGACTCCTCCCCTCGTGAAAGAGCTAGGTAAAAGAGCAGAAGAGAGGGGAGGAGTCCGGCGAGAAGACCCCCAAGACGGAAGAAGACCCCCGAAGGCGGATCGAGACCCCCAGACGGCGGCGACGACGAAGAAGGTAGCCGGACTCCCCTCGCTCGGTAAAAGAGCTTGGTAAATGGCGGGGGAGTCCGGCGAGAAGACCCCCAAGACGGAAGAAGACCCCCGGAGCAGTGCAATAAAGTATTTTTTCAAAAGTGTGGGTGTTTTTTTTTTACTTTACATTTTACACCTTAGGTGAATGGGTAGGGGTACATCGTACCCCATACTCATTCACATAGGGTGGGGGGCCGGTATCTGGGGGCCCCCTTATTAAAGGGGGCTCCCAGATTCCGATAAGCCCCCGCCCGCAGACCCCGACAACCAACGGCCAGGGTTGTCGGGAAGAGGCCCTTGTCCTCATCAACATGGGGACAAGGTGCTTTGGGGTGGGGGGGCCGCACGGCCCCCCTTTCCCCAGGGCACCCCCCATGTTGAGGGCACGCGGCCTGGTACGGCTCAGGAGGGGGGGGGGGCGCTCGTTCGTCCCCACCCCTTTCCTGGCCTGCCAGGCTGCGTGCTCGGATGAGGGTCTGACATGGATTTGGGGGGAACCCCCACGCCGTTTTTTCGGCGTGGGGATTCCCTTTAAATCCATGCCAGGTCACGGAGCTAGCGCGGCGGCAGTAACTGCCTACGCTAGCTACGTAACCTGAAGTCACGTGCTAAATGAACGGACTTGCCGATGAGCGGCAAGTCCGTTCATTTCAAAAGTCCCGCGGACTTGCCCACTAACGGCGGGATTGTCCGCTGGACTTCCAAGTCCAGCGGATAATTTGAAAACAAAACCTGAAACTTTAGTCCGCCGTACTTTGGCGCCAAAAAGTCCGCCGGCGCCCACACACGAGGGGATTATCCGCTGGACTTCAGTCCAGAGGATAATCCCGCGGGATTGTCCCTTCGTGTGTACGCGGCCTTAGAGGTGAGCTTGGAGAAACAAAAAAGTACTGTGTTAATGGTAGTGACAGACATCAAATATATCACTTTTTGCCTATAGTTCAACTTTAAGTCATAGTCACATAGTAAAGTTTAAATTGTGTAGATTCTTCTATTTTTAAACATACCTTTTTCCATACTTAAGACAATTGTGTTTTATTGAGTTTGCAGACAGGTAAATAGGAATCTTAGTGTTCGTCTTTGAGAAGATCCCATCAATTGCCTCTTTGAGATAGCTGAAGCCTATGTAATTTTCAGGCTGACCTGTCATGACACAGGGTCATGGCAATTATGTCTTTTTCAAGAAGTGAACTTTACTTTTCAAAAGTAAGTTTATGGGTTTATATTCTCTCAAGCAACTTGTTTTATGTTCTGCGAGTGAAACAGTTATGGGTTTACTTATCAAATCCTTGTGATCTACCAACGGATAGTCATCATGCAGTGTTGCAATCTTGTAAAAGGTCTGTAAAGCTCCTACAATCTGCTGACTATGTTTGCTGAAGACTTTAGAGTTCTACATCTAGCGATGACGAATTACAACTTTGTTGACCCAGCGTGAAATGTGTTATTATTCCTTATATATTAGCTTCTACAATGGGTAGACATTTTTTATAATGGGTTTAATCAGAGTTTCCCATACTTTGGTTACACATGTACAACCATGGACATGCTTACAGTGTATAAGCACATTATGTATTGTTAAATTGACATACACAATGATCATTTACCTAAATTCTTTTTAAACTACATGTCTAAATATCCTGTCCACAGGGTAGCAATGTTACTTGGAAAGAAAGTGGAAAAATAACATCTACTGGCAGGATCAAATGTGATAAAACTGTCAGAGTGGCTCAGAAAAATAAAAACTGCTGTGTTTATGCTAGTGACAGACTACATGGTTTATTTAGCCCAAAAGCCCAATTTTTTTTTATCATTGAAGGAATTAAGTATATAAGGTCATATACAAATAGTGATAGTTTTTGGTGTTGATCATAAAGGAGAAAGCTGGGAATATTATGGATATTTTGGATGGCCACTGCCTGATGTTCAATCTCTATTGTGTAAAAAAGTAGTGAGAGTGGACAACTTTGCCGTGTTCAGTTTTGTGTTTTACATTCATCAGAAAGTGTTCTGTTGACATGAAATTTTGTGGTAGAGTTTGGGTATAGTCCCATACTTTTCTTTCACAGATTAGGGCCCATGCCTACCTGGGGGAAAGGAGGATTCACTTATAGGCTGCAACCAAAAGGAGCCACAGATGTTGCGCCTTATTTTTGTGTGTGGTGAAATAGATGCAGCATATTGATAATGTTGTCCCTGGCCTCATTGGCAGGAACAAAGCCCAACTGGTCCTCTTGGATAATAATTGGTAAGTAGGGGTTGAATCCTGTTTGCAATTATCTTGGCATATAGCTTGAGCTCTATATTTATAAGTAAGACAGGAAAACAATTTGTACAATGGGAGTGGTCTTCATCTGGTTAAGGAATACTTGAGATGTGGGCATTCATGGTCTTGTCTGGGAAAGAGAAGGAAGGGGAGATATGACATAAAATCAATTTGGAATGGTGAAAGGGCTGGATCGAGGAGATTATAAAATTTCTGGGTGGAACTGTTAGGCCTCGGGCATTTGCCAGGTAATGAGATTTTAACTGCTAGTAACAATTCATCTTATGTGAAGGGTGTTTCGAGTGTAAAAATTAATTCTGAGTTGAGTATCAGTAGGGTGGTATCTGCAATGTAATCCAATAGGAGTTATTGTTCTGGGCTCAAATGGTTGGTGGAGTTTGGAGTTGCAATTTTGTAAAGGTTGTGTCCGTGATTTCAGTTGATGACAACATGAATTAATCTGGAGGTGTTCTGATGTTAGGGATTTATCTTGCATTAGATTGTCGGTGTAATCCTCTAGCTAGGGGACCCCTGCATTTGTCCCTATGTTGTTAAAACCTCTTACTTGTGTGGCCTTGGTATTTGGGGTAGTTTTGGTCACAGAGAGTTCATAGGTGTGTCCTTTTGTTTGATTATTCTATCAAGGTTTCTGAAAATAAGGTTGTCTTGTGAATGGTCTCTAGGTTTTGTTTTTTGTTGAATGTATCATTGATCACCTTTATTTGAGATTTTTTTAAAGTGTAGTTCTATGTTGATAAGTACTCCTCTAAGGGCTACCTTAAGGTCCCCACTGGAGTGGTGAGTGTAAAGTTAGAGATCATGTCAGTGATAGTTTGGAGATACAGGTTGTCTTTTTGTAGAAAGTCAGTCAAACACCAAGTCAGTTTTTTGTCCCATTAGTTGGGGCTGTTCAAGGACAGTGGGACAGAGGAGTGATCTGATTACATTATCACTTTTAAAAAAAATGGTTAATGCCAGTGCATGGGGGATAACGAATAGGCTATACAGGTGTAGGACTGGTGAACATTTCAAAAAAAGTTTTGGACTTTGGGGTGGAGAGTTCATCTTCATGAATCTGTATACTTTGTTAAAGGAAATAAAATACTTTCCAAATGAGGAGTCAATATCTGAGGTCAAGGGTTAGGTTAAACCCTTCTCCCAATAGGATTGTGCTTTGTACAGATTCTTTAGAGAAGTAAAGAATCGTGGTACAGCCTGTGTTTAAATATGGTTAGGAAGGTACACAGTAGCAATAGTGAAGGTTTGTTCCAAACTGCAATTTTGGACACGGCATACGTTCCCAAGGGATTCACCTCATTGTTGGTACTGTAGTATCTGTTGTGGCAGGTTCGGGTAAGATTGGACATGAAAAATGCAAAATTTGGTCTTGTACATTGAGTATAGTATCTTTGAATGCACAGGAGGGCTGTTAAGACCCTTAGCATATAGCATGCTGATGTTCATTGAGAACGAGTTTGGTGTAAGTAAGGCATTGGTTGGTGTCAGTAAGGCAGAGAATCGTGTCAGTAGAGCAGTGGATGGTGTCAGTAAGGCAGTGGACAGTGTCAGTTAGTAGAGCAGTGGATGATGTCAGTAGCGTAGTGGACAGTGTCAGTAGAGCAGAGGTTGGTGTCAGTAGGACAGTGTCACTTAGTAGAGCAGTGGATGGTGTTAGTCAGTAGAGCAGTGGATGATGTCAGTAGCGTTGTGGATGGTGTCAGTAAAGCAGAGGTTGGTGTCAGTAGGGCAGTGGATGGTGTCACTAGGACAGTGGATGGTGTCAATAGTTTTCTTTTTACTATTTTCTTTTTTTTTACAATGTTTTAGCAGTCCTGTTAGGGGAACTAGGTGAAAAGTTTATGTTGTTTTTTTTGGGGGGAGATGGTATGGTGGGTAAACCCCACTAAACAAATTATCACAAAAGCAGTAAGCAATAATATCAAATAATATAATCAACAACATCTACTTACTGAAAGAAGGTTGAGTTTGGATGTCTCCATCAGTGTAGAGGTGTCAGGTCACCTGAGTCCAGATGACAGATGCACCCTGTTGGGGTCAGGAGTGCACCACAAGGTAGTGGACCCTACAGCTGACTGCTGTGGATGGAGCTCTAGGTGATTCAGGAGAGCGGGTATTCTGGAGCACCAACACGGATCACACTGGGAGCTAGAGCATGAGATTTCCCAGGGCGCGGAATCTAAGAGCCAGCGGGTGTTCACCAGAGTCCCCTAGTGGTGGGGATGGATTTAGCTGCAGTCTGGCTCCAGGTTGCGACCCCCAGGGCCTTCCAGCTCACGCTAACAGTAGACTACAGGAAGGTAGAGAGGAAGCAACAGACTGTGACAACAAAGGATAGTCAGGAGATAGCCAAAGGTTGGTGGAAAAAGCAGGTAAGGATTGTCAAGCAACACACCAAGGTCGGAATATGAAGCAGACAAGGGAAGTCAAGAACAAGCCAAGATTGGTAACTAGGATCAGACATAGAACACACAGCAAGAAGCACACAGAAGCCAAACACACAATATTGATCAGCAGGGCTGGCTTGCAGTGCACAGGTTAATATAGTGTTCCCTGATAGGGCCTGGGGTAGAGCCATGCTTTGAAGAGAGATTACTTAATCACTTCCATACCGGGCCTATTCTGGCACTTCTCTCCTTCATGTAAAAATCATAATTTTTTTGCTAGAAAATTAGTCAGAACCCCCAAACATTATATATGTTTTTTTAGCAGACACCCTAGGGAATAAAATGGTGGTCATTGAAATTCCTTTTATCTCACACGGTATTTGCGCAATAATTTTTCAAACGCCTTTTGTTTGGAAAAAAATCGGTTTTGTGAATTAAAAAATAACAAAACAGTAAAGTTAGCCCAATTTTTTTATATAATGTGAAAGATGATGTTACGCTTTGTAAATAGATACCTAACATGTCACGCTTTAAAATTGCGCACAATCATGGAATGGCGCCAAACTTCGGTACTTAAAAACCTCCAATGGCGACGCTTTAATTTTTTTTACAGGTTACCAGTTTAGAGTAACAGAGGAGGTCTAGTGCTAGAATTGTTGCACGTGCTATAACGCACGCGGCGATACCTCACATGTGTGGTTTGAGTGGCGCTTACATATGTGGGTGTGGCTTACGTGCGCGTTCGCTTCTGAGCGCGAGCTACCGGGAACAGGGGCATTTTAATTTTTTTTTTTTTTATTATAATAATTTTTTTTTTATTTTACTTAATTTTTTTACACTTTTTACACTTTTTTTTTTTGATCACTTTTATTCCTATTACAAGGAATGTAAACATCCCTTGTAATAGGAATCTATGTGACAGGTCCTCTTTATGGAGAGATGTGGGGTCAATAAGACCCCACATCTCTCCTCCAGGCTGGAAAGCATGAGATCGGTGAAAAATAATTCACCGATCTCATGCTGACAGCCGCGATCGCGGCTTTGTTTACTTCTGGGCACCGGGCGTGACGTCATAACGTCACGCCCGGGCCTCCGACGGTCATAGAGATGACTGGTGACCATCTGGTCACCGGAAATCTCTATGCTCGTCATCCGGCGGCAGGCGATTCTTTCTCCGAGCCCCTGGTGGCAAGGGAGAGCCCGGAGAAGCATCGGATGGCGGCGGGAGGGGGGGAAGTCCCCTCCCGTTGCCTATAAGAACGATCAAGTGGCGGAATTGCCAATATAATAATTTTTATGGTGCACAGAATCGCCGGCTGAAAACGAGAATATCTGAATAATGTCTGTATCTGCAGGCATCATTCAGATATTCCCATTGAAAGTCAAAGACGTCATATGATGTTCTTGGGCGGGAAGTGGTTAAGCAGCCAGGTGAAGGGCGACTGGTCTCTCAAGCTGAACACATGGAGAGGTAAGCAGACAGACTAACATTACTTGCCATGACAAGAGGAAATGTATTTTAGATGTATCTAACCCACCCCCAACTAAATCAAGGGCAAAATGGCAACAAGGTCATCAAAATCCTGTATCCATGTCAATAGAAATGGTTATAGAAAAATTGGCAGTGTATGGAGTATTGAGGTGAAAGAAAGGTGCTGATAGTAAAACTAGATCTTCTGGGTGTTCAGGCTTCAAAGGGGTCAATGAGGAGTGTTGGGTAAATAGGTTCAAGTTCCCTTATTACAAGACAAAAAGGGATAGGAGTTGGATCAGCTCTTAAAACAGACTTGATTTGAAACCTGAATATAGTGTGGAAGATAAAAATAGCATTGGAAGGTGTATATATGTTGCGCTCGAGTGCTGGTGTGCGTGGGTATAAACTTAACCCATATATTTAAATTAATCACATAAATATGAATATATCATATAAAATAAATCATAAATATATGTCATAAAAATATAAAATATAAAAGATATATAAACAGTTATTTAAGTGAAAAACTGAATAAAAATGTGAATAAATAACTGTGAAAGTGAAAAGTGATCCTGTGACGGATAAAAATTTGATTATAGTGAACAGTAAAAATGCAAAAAATATTGTGAATATCAAAGCATGAATCTGTTAGGGTAATAAAAGCGACAAGTGGGTAATGAGTGAAGAACAACCAAACTGTATATATACGTATATACAGCGGTATAGTCCATATAAGTGACAAAATATATATTCGTGAATAGCCGTTGACACTGTATAGTGTTCTAGGTGAGGTAATCATGGTCCTGTCCTGTCGGCGTCAACACTTATTGAAATGAGGCTTACCGGAGGTCACGGACTTGAAGAGACATACGCCTCACAAGTCGTGACAAGCTTTTTGTGGAGGGTTACCAGATCCCTATTCAACGGCTATTCACGAATATATATTTTGTCACTTATATGGACTATACCGATGTATATACATATATATACAGTTTGGTTGTTCTTCACTCATTACCTACTTGTCGCTTTTATTACCCTAACAAATTCATGCTTTGATATTCACAATATTTTTTTGCATTTTTACTGTTCACTATAATCAAATTTTTATACGTCACAGGATCACTTTTCACTTTCACAGTTATTTATTCACATTTTTATTCAGTTTTACATTAAAATAACTGTTTATATATCTTTTATATTTTTATGACATATATTTATGATTTATTTTATATGATATATTCATATTTATGTGATTAATTTAAATATATGGGTTAAGTTTATACCCACGCACACCAGCACTCGAGCGCAACATATATACCCCTTCCAATTTACATTTACCGACAGTCTAGTTTAAAAATTCCTATACTCAGCGCAACATTATCCAACCTTCTTCCTAATAAAACTAGCATATATTCCACTGCCAAGGACATTGTGTACAAACGCTCTGTTTGTAAGTGCCAAAAATCTTGGGACTTCTAGATTGCGGTAGGTAGTATGTGCTAAACATAAGTGGTTGAATCTTAGGGATCAGCGGTGTCAAGAGTTCCTGGGGTAAATGAAAGGGTTCGTACGTTGATCATTGCAGGCGGAAGGGTTGTAAAGGCAGTAGGAAGTATACAGAAGGTCCTGTGCCTAATGAAGTAATCAGAGGAGATTTGGGGGAATGAGGGTAATTTCTTTGAGGAGAGGGTGTATTCTCCTGAGCTGTTAGTAATTCAATACTAGGAATTGGAGACCATAAGTGGGTTGTCACTTTATGTGGGCCATGCACCTGGACCTTTCTGCTCTTTCAGCCTGGACCCTAGCTGGGAGAAAGTCCAGGATGTTTCTGGTGGTGGTGGTAGGTCTGTGCCATTGTCAAAATTTCTTCCTTGTCATGCCGTTCATGTTTGAAAAAAGATGTGAATGTCTGGTAAAAGATACAACATGAAAGAACATGGATTTATTAGCTGGATTGGAGCTTATTTTATGTGCATCACGCTGCTCCCTGCAAGATCATGACCCTCTCCAAAACTTTTTTTTTTCCAGTTGTTGAGAGGTCTAGAACACCTATCAGTATTTTTTTCTGTCTGTGTGTCTGCTGGTGAAATTAACCCCCCTCCCCAACCTATTTTTCCTGGTATTTGGATGGAAAGTGAGGGAAAATCCCAAATTTTGTGTTGTCACAAGAACAAAAAATCTCACAACGGGGGAAACATTTTGCGGTGACAACCTATTTTCCTCACTTTGGAAAGATTTCCCCTCAAGTTCCTGTTGTGTTTACAGGGCAGGATGTGATAGCAAATCTTCCCAATGAGGTGCCGACAGATGCACCGTAGGTAGGGATTCAGTAAAACCCCTGTCTGTCCAACAGGAAACAGGAAGAAATCTATTCAAAGTTACGTAAATCTCTTAGACACTTATTACCTGCATAAGGGTCCCCATTGGAATATTTCCTCTCTTCCTTACTTTCAGTCCTAGTGACAGAGGCAACCAGGACAAACAGAGAGGATAAATATCCCTAGTGGGATACAATGCTAACACATTCCCACTCTATTCAAAACAATAATAATAAAAAAAAAAAAAAAAATATATATATATATATATATATATATATATATATATATATATATATATATATATATATATATACACACACACACTGTGTATATCTAGTAATATCTCTTAAATACATGCCGATTTCCCCTGTGTATTAGTCCTTTATACATAGTTACATAGTAGGCAAGGTTGAAAAAAGTCCACCAAGTCCAACCTATGTGTGTAAATATATGTCAGTATTACATTGTATGTCCCTGTATGTTGTGGTTGTTCAGGTGCTTATCTAATAGTTTTTTTGAAACTATCAATGCCCCCCCCCCCACTGACACCACCGTCTGTGGAAGGGAATTCCACATCCTTGCCGCTCTTACAGTAAAGAATCCTTTACGTAGTTTAAGGTTAATGAAAAGAGAAGTTCTCCCCTGATTGGTGGACTTTAACCGCTTCCCGACCGCCTCATGCAGATATACGTGAGCAGAATGGCACGGGCAGGCAAAATCCCGTATATATACGTGATCCTTTAAATGCCTGCCGTGGGTCGCGTGCGCGCCACCAGCGGCGCACTCGCGACCCGGTCGGGAGCTCCGTGACCCCGGCCGCGGGACCAGCGGACCAGATCGCCACTGGTGTCCCGCGATCGGGTCATGGAGCTGAAGAACGGGGAGAGGTATGTGTAAACAAACCTCTCCCCGCGCTTCCTACTCTGCCTGTCATTGATTGGCTGTTCCCGGTCATCGGGAAAGCCGATCAATGACGTCAGACGTCAGCCCCGCCCCTAATGTAAAAAAACACACACACGTCAGAGCCCATAACCCCTCCCCTCCCCCTAGTGGTTAACTCTTTCACTACAACTGTCATTTATACAGGAATCAATGCATTTAAATAGCATTGATTGCTGTATAAATGACAATGGTCCCAAAAATGTGTCAAAAATGTCCGATGTGTCCGCCATAATGTCGCAGTCACAATAAAAATCGCTGATCACCGCCATTACTAGAAAAAAATAAATATTAATAAAAATGCTATAAAACTATCCCCTATTTTGTAAACGCTATAACTTTTGCGCAAACCAATCAATAATCGCTAATTGCGATTTTTTTTTACCAAAAATATGTAGAAGAATACGTATCGGCCTAAACTGAGGAAAAAAAATTTTTATATATTTTTTGGGGATATTTATTATAGCAAAAAGTAAAAAATATTGCATTTTTTTCAAAATTGTCGCTCTATTTTTGTTTATAGCGCAAAAAATAAAAACCGCAGGGGCGATCAAATACCACCAAAAGAAAGCTCTATTCGTTGGAAAAAAAGGACGCCAATTTTGTTTGGGAGCCACGTCGCACGACCGCGCAATTGTCAGTTAAAGCGACGCAGTGCCGAATCGCAAAAAGGGGCCTGGTCCTTTGGCTGCCAAAAAATCGAAATGAAGTATAAATACAGTATAACAAAATTTATTTAAGCAAAAAGATGCATAAAAATAGAGCGTCCTAACATAATCAACATAGTGTATAATGCATCAACATCATAATGAATGATCAGACCCAATGCGTTTCGGAGTTGTCTGGGGTTTCCTCCTTCTTCAGGGGTCACAGTGCAGGGAAATGCAACCCTGTTCTAAATACAAAAGAGTAATTTCAATATGACATCTATCACAGTTTACTGGGAAAAAAGAGCGGGGGCAGGGTAGGCATAAACAGAGCATCAGAACGAAAAAGAAGAAATTAAAAAAAAAGAAATAAATATATATATATACACAACTAGTAATACAACTGAAAGCAACTTACATGAGTGTAGATGCTGTAATTGAAGGCACTCTATTGTACTTAAAAACAATAAAGTGCATCAGATTAGATCCCACTCTCTGTGTCTCCCACAGAGAAGTCCAAGATAATTTGTATAGGCGGATGTTGAATGCCTGTAGTTGGTAGGGGGCTACATCTATATTAGAGGATGTAATCTCATCCTTGAATGTGGGATAGTGCCTGAAAGACGTAGCCGGTGATGAAAAAGGTTAATGAAAATAGTTGTGTGTGATTCTGTGCAAGGGAAAGTACAAGCAGGTGAACTTTAGAATGAACTGAGTGGATATACTACCACCTGAGTGGAGTACACTTGAATTAGTTTTAAAAGGATGTAGGTGTGGCGCTGTTCCACTTAGAAAAACATTTTCAAAGTGTATTCATGTTTTTTTTTTTACTTTTTCCCTAAATCACACCCTTTTAGAGTTGTACTCTACAGAGCGTATAACACAGCAGCACAACTTTTATCACAGGTGTCACATTTATTAACACCTTGGTTTATTGGCTATTTATCGGCTTAGATTATCTCTATTCTTGAAGGTATTTATATTCCCCGGTGCTATATCCTGCAGAGAGTGTAACACACCAACACTAGCGATTTTAAGTCATATTAGTGAATGGCCACATGTCTTATTAACCACTTGCCGCCCACCCACTGTCAAATGATGGCTGGGCAGTGCTGCTCGCATTCTGGGTGGACATCATATGATGGCTTCCCAGAATGACCGCTCTTGCACGCCCCCGGGGGAGCGCAGGGAAGCGATCGTGGCTGCGCCGTGTTGCTAGGACACGCCACGACCACGATCTGTGTAAAGAGCCGCAACCGCAGCTCTTTAACCATGTGATCGGCTGTGTCCAATCACAGCCGGTCACATGTAAACACGGAGATGCCGGTAATTGGCACTCCTCGCCTCACACTGACAGTGTGAGGAGACGAGAGCCGATTAGAGGCATCTCCTCACAGGGGACAGCTAGGTATGTAATCAGGGCACTTATCATCAGTGCCCTGATTAAAATTAAGTGCCCACAAGTGCCAGCAATGATTGCCCACCACTGCCAGCAATCAGTGCCAACCAGTGCCCACAATTGCCAACAATCTGTGCCCACAAGTGCCAACAATCTGTGCCCACAAGTGCCAGCAATCAGTGGCCATTAGTGATGCCAGTCAGTGCTTTCTATCAGTGCTGCCCATCACTTCTGCCCATCAATGCTCATCACTGCTGCCCATCAATGCCACCCATTAATGCCCATCAGTGCCATCTATCTGTGCCCACCAGTGCTGCCTATGTGTGCCCACCAGTGCCACCTACCTGTGCCCACCAGTGCCACCCATCAGTGCCGCCTATCAGTGCTCATCAGTACCACATATCAGTGCCACCTATCAGTGCCCATAAGTGTGGCATATTGGTGCCTCCTCATCAGTGCCACCTAATCAGTGCCCATAAGTGCTGCCTCATCAGTGCCCATAAGTGCCACCTCATCAATTCCCATTTGTGCAGCCTATCAGTGCCGCCTCATCAGTACCCATAAGTGAAGGAGAAAAATTACTTATTTCCAAAATTTACTGACAGAAACTAAGAAAAAAAAATTTTTTTTTCAAAATGTTGATCTTTAAAAAGAAAAAAAAGTAATTAAATACCACCAAAAGAAAGCTCTATTTGTGTGAAGAAAATTATAACAATTTCACATTGTGTAGCATGAGCGCAATTGTCATTCAAAGTGTGACAGCGCTGAAAGCTGAAAAATGGCCTGGGCAGGAAGGGTGTAAGTGCCGTGTATTGAGGTGGTTAAACTCCCTTCCGCAAAAAAGTTTTATCCCTATTGTGGGGTCACCAGTACGGTATTTGTAAATTGAAATCATATCCCCTCTCAAGCATCTCTTCTCCAGAGAGAACAAGTTCAGTGCTCGCAACCTTTCTTCATAACTAACATAACTTCAAACACCATGCAAGTACAGAATACCCATCGATTTACCATAAATTCCCTTAGCTCCTAATTTCTTGCTATAGGCTGCCAGAGCACAGCTTTTTTATGAACTGAATGGTTTTATCCCTGCGCAGTTTTTCTTTTGCTAAACTACTGAATACGTCCCACTCTCATCATAGACAGGCATAGTGACTTATTGTACTGTAGTCGGAGATAGGGACTAGGAGGGTTGGTAAACTCCTTCAGATAACCAAGAAAGTGTGCACTGGACACAAGACAGCTCTGAATTAATGATACAATCAACGGTTAGTTCTTGCACCTGTCAAAAAAACGCAACAATGGTATATTTAGGAGACCAAAGGGGAGAAAATAAGAGAAAATCATTGTTAACGTTCGCTTTAATGTAGAACACTGTAATAAAAACTCAAACTATTAAATGTGCATGCTTAATTATCCAAAATTCAAGCCTTGTGCCATGTACACATCAAAGGTCCAACGGTCTTTCCGACGGACTTTCGACAGACTTACGAACGACCGGACTTGCACACGACTAAAGTCCGTTCGAAAGTCCGGTCGTTTGAACATGATGATGTATGAAGGAACTAGAATAAGGAAGTTCATAGCCAGTAGCCAATAGCTGCCCTAGCGTTGTTTTTTGTCTGTCGGACTAGCATACAGATAAACAGATTTTTCGATCAGACTCGAGTCCATCGGAAAGATTTGAAACATGTTTTAGTTCTAAAGTCTGTCAGATTTTTGGACCGATGAAGCCCACACATGATCGTAATGTCCGACGGATTCGTTTAGTCGGACCAGTTCGGTCAAAAAACCAGTTCGGTCAAAAAGTCTGCTCGTGTGTACACGGCATTGGGGGCACTGCAAGCACCACCTGGCTCTACAAAAGTTGATTTACAATGAATAACCACCATTAGAAATTCCTTGATCCATTTTTCTGTCATTCATGCTATTAACCAACTAATGCCCTATAAACACGAGCGGATTTTCCATTGGAAAAAACCTGGATGTTTTTTCTGACGGAATTCTGCTCAAGCTTGGCTTGCATACACACGGTCACACAAAAGTTCTCTGAACTTTCGACTATCAAGAACGCGGTGATGTACAACACTACGACGAACCGAGAAAATGAAGTTCAATGCTTCAGAGCACGCATCGAATTGTTTCTGAGCATGCGTAGGAATTTTGCGTGTCGGAATTGGTACAGGCGATCGGAATTTCCGATCGTAACTTTTTCCGTCCGAAAAATTGAGAACCTGCTCTCAATCTTTTGCTGGCGAGAATTCCACCAGCAAAAGTCCAATGGAGCATACACACAGTCAGAATTTCCGACCAAAAGCTCACATCGGACTTTTGCGGGCGGAATTTCTGATCGTGTGTACGGGCCATTAGAGAGAATTGGCTGTGTATGGGCAGACTTACCGGTAATACAATATACGTATTTCGCCTTTGTGTCTTTGGATATACTAAAAAGACAAATAATTTCAATGTGTAAATGTGGAAATTAAATTGAACCCCTCCAAACAACTGTTTACTTTTTGTCATTCATAACAGGAGCATGGTGTCTTATGTGATGTCACTGCAGACACAACAGCATAAGCTCATGCTACAAATACAACACAACATTAGACGAGAAAGATGCTGAGTCAGCCATTACAAGGTCAGCTCCAAATTAGTCACTACACGACAGTGAGTCATATCTTACTCACTCTGTTGGATATTTGGAATGCCAGCTGTAACTGTAATAAAGCTTTCAGTGTAATGGGGAAACACGTGGTTTTGTTACAGTGTGATGACCCATCGTAAGCCATTACTCAGTCTTGACGGGTATGGATTGAGTCACTGTCAGTTAGAACCGGTTGATAAAACATGCTGTAGAATGTAGGTAATGAAATGTGTACCCCAGACAGCTTTCATATATTAGTTGAATTACTGGAGTAACGTATATTATATGGTCTTTTTGCGCCGGTAGCATTTTTCCTTTATATTAGTTGATAGTAGCAAAATTTCTGCTGATATTGCAACCAAAGCCACGAGAAAACCTGAGCAAAAATACCAAAAGACATGAAAACATTGAGGAACTCATCAGTATCTCCCATGAAAAAATTTCCAAATTCACAGCAACATGGTACAGTTGGCAACACTAAAAAACAACATCTGAATATTCAATGATTGTGCGTTGATCTCTTCTAGACACAGCCGCCCTACTGAGTTTAAATACCAACAAACACAATGCTTGATCCTGCCTCATGCAACTGTAGAACAGAGAGATCCTCCCGCTCTTCTAGCAATATAGAATCAACTCCATAATGCTTCTCTTTTAACTAACCCAATGTAGCTTTGGCAGAGAAAAAGGGGTGTCTGGAATCCCCCTCCCCATCCTCCCTCCTTCCCCCCTTTTTTGTTGTTGTCCCTTTCTACTCTTCTACCTTCTCTTCATCTCCTGATAAAAAAAGAAAAGGAAAAAAGAACACCATACTACACATCAAACAATTTCTCTTTAACCACTTGCCGCCCGCCATATAGTAAAATGACGTCGGCAAAGTGGTTGTGTTATCCTGACGTCATATGACGTCTTTCAGCATTACAAGCCCGGAGGCGCGCATCGCGGCGATCGTTGTTGAGGTGTGTCAGTCTGACACACCGCAACTCCGATCTAGGTAAAGAGTCTCTGACAGAGATTCTTTACCACGTGATCAGCCGCGTCCAATCATGGCTGATCACAGTGTAAACAGGAAGAGCTGTTGATCGGCTTTTCCTCACTCGCGGCTGTCAGATGCGAGTAGAGGAGAGCAACCCCCCCCCCCCCCCCCCCCCCAGGATTCCCACACAATATTTTGTACTTTTTGCTATAATAAATATCCCTATTTTTTTTTTTTTTAAAAGCAGATTTTTTCTCAGTTTAGGCTGGTATGTATTCTTCTACATATTTTTGGTAAAAAAAAAATCGCAATAAGCGTATATTCATTGGTTTGTGCAAAAGTTATAGCGTCTACAAAATAGGGGATAGATTTATAGCATTTTTATAATTTTTTTTTTTTTTTTTTTTTTTATAATTTTTTTTTTTTTTTACTAGTAGTGGTGGCGATCTACGATTTTTATCAGGACTGCGACATTATGGCGAACACATCGGACACTTTTGACACATTTTTGGGACCATTGGCATTTATACAGCGATCAGTGCTATAAAAATGCACTGATTACTGTAAAAATTTCACTGGCAGGGAAGGGGTTAACACTAGGGGGTGATCAAGGGGTTAACTGTGTTCCCTAGGTGTGTTTATAACTGTAGGGGGAGGGGACTGACCTAGAGGAAATGACAGATCGTGGTTCCTAGCTATTAGGAACTCACAATCTGTCACTCCTCACAGAACAGAACAGGAATGTGTGTGTTTGCACACACACGTCCCTGTTCTGCCTCTCGTGCCCGCGATCGCTTGTGGCGACCGTCGGCCACGAGCATCGGCACCCCCGTAGTGCAGCGGGCACGCGCGCCTGCTATCCCGATCCTGTGAGCCGACGTATAGCTACGGCGGTTTGCGGGATCGTGCCGACCTACCGCAGTATAATGACAGCGGCTGGTCGGCAAGCGGTTAAACCCAATTCAATGAAACTTGAAAATTCTCCCATGCAGTGGAGCATCACCCGCACTGTAAGGGTTATCTCCTCGTTTAAATCAAGGAGGCATAGAAAAGTAGATTTATTTACCCCGATCCTCTGTTCTGCTAGATTGGTCCCTGCATCCTCTACTCCCCCATGCTCCACCAGCAGGGCTGCTGTTAAAGATATTGGGGCCCTGTACAGCCTACCTGACAGGGCCCCCCTTCCCCCCCAAAAAATATTGAATTATATTTTTCGCATAAAAAAAAAATACACTAAAATCATTATTAGTGGACACAAACACAACACATTTCCTGATAAATTTAAAAGATAAAACTGTTAATAAAGTTAATAAATAAAGTTCTGTGTGTGAATGAGGTCTCCATCCTGAAATGACCCCCATGTGTGCCCTTAGCAGCTGCCAGCAGGAGGGAGAGAAGAGGAGGGATGCCAGCAGCACGGTGTGGGAAAGGGCACACGGGGGAGGGGGGGGCAAAAGGCAGGTGAAAGGGAGGCTCACAGGGGGGCCCGGAGGTGGAAGAGGGGGGGTGGGGGCACAGATACTAGAACCAATCCCCCTTCTGTGCAGGGGAATTGGTTCTAGGGGGGTTCTAGGGGGAGAGGAGTGGAAGCTGGTATTGCTACATGGGGAGCCACAAGAGGTGTCAGCAATAAGGCAGTACAGCTGGCCCTCCTGCTTGGCAGGTGCCGGAACCCCCTTTTGAACTGATGGGGTCCATGCCCGGTACAGGAGGGCTGGCTGTACTGGCTTATCAGCAGCCCTGTTCAACAGTCTAAGGTCTTCACTTTATCAAGACCAATGCAGTGTTTAATAACCCTAAATTAGACATGAGTCCACTGCCAGATCACGTGGGAGCGTTGTATGCTTGGGGAGTGGAGGATTGGGTAAATAAACAGAGAATTTTCAGATTTCTTGGAGTTGGGCTTTAAGAAACGAACACCTTCAGAGTGTTCCTCCATCTCCTGGTCCCTTGTTGTGCACCATGGTCCCGCTCTCCAACCCTCATATCACTACTGTGTCCTGTAGTGATATGGAAATCAGTGGGAGGAAATGGTGAGCTGATTTCTAAAGAGTCAGAAAGGATTTCTCTTCAATGAAGTGGCATTTAGACGAGTGGGTGGCAGGAGATGTTTACTTCTTTTCAGGAAAACCTTTTAATGGCAAGTTACATTTTGGTAAAGAGTCACTTAAAGGGCCAGTTCACACCATAGAAACTCAGTGTGGATGCGTTCCAGATGCTTTTCTGCATGCGCATTTTGCGTTTTTGATGCAGTCCAGTGCATTTTCCTCCTCTTTTTTCTTACCCTGAAATAAGGACGTGTGTTCCAGTGCATTTTTGGTGCTTTAGGTGCGCTCCGGTGCGTTCCAAGGCGTTTTTATGCTTTTTACAGCGCTCAAGTACAGTCCAGTGCACGAAAAATGCAACATACTTTTTTTTCTGGAACTGGAACGCACTGGAACTGCAAGCACTGGTGTGACCTATGCCATTGAAAACCATATAACCTACTTTCCATGCGTTTTTGATGCTGAAAAAGTACGCACTTGACTGCATGTGGTACGAACTTGCTCTAAAGCCCGATTTAATCTCACACTTTTTAATGTACCTCTTTATAGTCCTGTTCCTCCACCTGTTATGATTTGTGACTGATTATTACTGAGAAATGCTTTAAAGAAGAATTTTAGACCATACCTGGTAGCTGGAAATCACTGAAGTAAACACCGCTAATGATCTCCACTTGCTTTAGGGTCCCGTGCCAAGCGGATGCACTCCTGCTTACTGAACACAGTAGGTCGGCCTCTTGGCAGAGGCACCATTTAAAGAATACTTTGCATTTCCTGAATGAATGCAAAGCATTCTCTGATTGGATGAGGTGGAGAGGCGGAGCAGTGATTTCACACTCTCCACCTCGTCCAATCAGAGAACACTTTGCATTCATTCAGATAATGCAAAGAATTCTCTGAATGGCGCCTCTGTTAAGCAACTGACCTCCTGTGTTCACAATGCATCAGGTCTGACCACACAACCCAGAACCAAGCGGAGATCACAGGAGTAGTTGTGTCTATTACAGTGATTTCCAGCTTCTGGGCCATTGGCCAGGTATGGTATAAAAATAGTTACATTGATCCAAGTTGGGCCGATGTAGATATGTATAATAAAGCCATACCTGGAATTATCCTTCAAAATACCTTTAACTTCAATTAAAGCTGGCCTGTGCTGGCAGAGTTGGAAATGGAGTCAGTGGCTTAGATACCCTTTAGAATACAGTCAGGGTTCTACACCGAAGTTGTTGGTGTTTGCACCAGATGTACCTGTCAGAAACTGGTATATGGATCTGTAGGATGTGCATGGCTGAGGACTTTTATAGTGGGGTGGGCAGAACCTGATGGAGAACTGAGAGACTAGTTACCCATTAGGTCCGCCTTCTTTTTAATTGACAGCACAGGGCAGCGGGTAGATCCACAACCGCTATCAGTCTCCACTCCTTTGAGAGTTTCTTGAGCAGATTTTCATCTTATCTGAAGTCACACATTCCTTCTCCCCATGCATCTTTATTTACAGCAGCAAGCTGATTTTTACCTATTTTTACCTTTACAATAAAGTTTAAAACTCAATTGTTTGGCTTTTATAATCAAGTTTCTTCTCCTGGAAGGATTGCGTTTAGGTGTGTTTAGGCGAGTCAATCGCTTGGGCATTTATTTATTTCATAGGCCAGAATATTTATTTTTTCTGGCTATCGAAATTCAAAGAAACGATCGAGTGCTTAATGCGCCTAGCGCCTAGGGACGGTACTGGGGAAAATTTTTTTAAAAGCCAGCAGCTACAAATACTGCAGCTGCTGATTTTTAATAAATGGACACTTACCTGTCACAGGTTCCAGCGATGTCGGCAGCAGAGGCCGATCAATCGATCGGCTCTCTGCTGCTGCCGGCGCCATTCTCAGTGAGGGAATCAGGAAGTGGCTTCACTTCCCGGTTCCCTACTGCACATGCGCGAGTCGCGCAGCGCAATGAGAATCGTCAGCGCTGTCTGCCGGGACTCGTGTGTATCCCGGCAGACAGCGCGCCAGGACAGGAAGTGGCGTAAACTCCCGTGGGGATTTTATGCCCGGAAGTGGGTGCAGATACCTGTCTTAGACAGGTATCTGCACCCCCCTCCCCCCTGAAAGGTGCCAAATGTGACACCGGAGGGGGGGAGGGTTCCGAAAAGCGGGAGTTCCACTTTAGGGTGGAATCCCGCTTTAAATACTTCTCTCCTGAATGCCCTCTAAACTCCTGTAAGCACTAATGCCGCGTACACACGAGCGTTTTTTCCGTCGAAAAAATCTTCAATGGTTTTTCCGACGGAATTCCGCTCAAGCTTGTCTTGCATACACGCGGTCACACAAAAGTTCGCTGAACTTTCGACCATCAAGAACGCGGTGACGTACAATACTACAACGAGCCGAGAAAATTAAGTTCAATGCTTCCGAGCATGCGTCAAATTGTTTCTGAGCATACATAGGAATTTTGCGCGTCGGAATTGGTACAGACGATCGGAATTTCCGGTCGAAACTTTTTCCGACTGAAAAATTGAGAACCTGCTCTCAATCTTTTGCTGGCGGAAATTCGGCCAGCAAAAGTCCGATGGAGCATACACACGGTCGCATTTTCCGACCAAAAGCTCTCATCGGTCTTTTGCTGGCCGAATTTCCGATCGTGTGTACGCGGCATTGTACTGTGCAAGGACACATAGGCTAACGTGGAGGGGCATTTAGGCAGAGAAAAATAGCTCAAACATCTGGAAAAGGAAAGCTTTTGAGCTCAAGTGTGCATGAAGCTTAACAATAGAGTGTATGAGCAAGGCCCAAGTTAGAACTCAACAATGCTACATGTTTTTTTTTTTTTAAGATTATATAAAGTGAACAATGAAATTTGCTTACCAGGGTTTTTGGCATGGTAAAAAGTTGACTCTGACGAATTTGGGGATATTGCTTGCACCTTTTTGAACTGCAGAACTGCAGTAGCCTGTCACCTTTTCCAGTGTCATCAGATATTGCAATCTTCAGAGGAACCCACCTCTGGACAGCCAATAGGAAGTGGTGACATGGATAATGGAAGACGGATACCTCCTCCACTGCAGGAAAGAAACAAACAATCTCAGAACCTGGAGCCTCACATGGTTATAGATTTAGTTTTAATAAAAAAAAAAATTGTTGGGGGAGCAAGTGGAATGAGAAATTGACTGAAGTTCAGCTTTAATGCGGATCTTTACCTAAAAGAGAAAGTACAGCTCATCCTCCTCCCCCACCTCAGGCTCTAAATCATTTTTTACAGGTATCCATGCACACTTCCTCATTTGTTGCTGTCAGGACTGGGCTCAGCCCTTCCTTCTCTGAGCTGGCTGCTCAGCTGTCGTCTAATTGCCAGCTCCTATCTCTTCACAGTTACTCGGCTGTTGATGATATCCTGCTCGTCAGTCCTGCTTACTTAAGCCGTCCAGTCCAGAGGAGCTCTGCCTTCGCCTTAGTCAACATCACAGAGACGCTCTCCTGCATTCCTGTTAAAAGACTTGCTTGGCTGACATCCCTTCTGGCTCCAGATCCTGCTTGCTGTTTTACTACGTTCATCTCCGGCTCCCTGACATTTGGTTTGTCTGACTATCCGTTCCGGTTCCTGAACTTTGGCTATGTTTTGACTATGTTTGTTCTATTTACTTTTATTATTAAACAAGTGTGATTTAACTGTACTTCTGTCTCGGTCTGATTTCATGGTTTGTGACAGTTGCCTTGGCAGAATGGTGTTGCTTGTCCCACCTCACTACCTACACACAGCCTCTGGGACCTGTCACACGTCCCAGGAGGCTGCAGGACCAGTCTAGGACCCCTTTCACACTGAGGCGTTTTTCAGGCGGTAAAGGGCTAAAAATAGCGCATGTAAAGCGCCTGAAAATTGCCTCCCCTGCAGCCCCAGTGTGAGAGCTCGAGTGCTTTTACACCGGAGCGGTGCGCTTGCAGGATGTTAGAAAAAGTCCTGTAAGCAGCATCTTTGGAGTGGTGAAGGAGCGGTGTATACACCACTCCTCTCCTGCCCATTGAAATGAATGGGCACCGCTGCCGAAACGACTGCAAAGTGCTTCGGCAGTGGTGCTTTTCAGGCGCATTTAACCCTTTCTTCTGAGGTTAAAAGCACCTCACTAGCGGCCGAATAGTGCCGCTAAAATGGCGGCAAAGCGCCACTAAAACTAGCGGTGCTTTACCGCTAACGTGGCCTGTGGCTCAATGTGGAAGGGCTCTTCCTGTGCTGTGCGATCTCTTGCATGAGCAGTGGAGAGCCCCAAATCCAAGATGGGGGCACCTTGGACCCACAGCAGTTAGAATAATTGGCTGTAGAACCCTGCGGACTGGTAAGTACCTGATTTTTAAACAGATACAGTATTTGTAGCTGCTGTCTTTTAAAACTAATAAAAATGAGTGACGTTCCTCTATAGCACACGCAAACCACTTCTGTGTTGTACATTTAGAACAAGATCGGTTACACTTTCTTCCCCGGGTTTTGTTTACTAATTACATTTCATTCTTTTCCCTCCTTAAAATTTTTGCACAAGTAAAGTCAAGTCATGGAAAAGAATTCTGATTGAAGTATAAGAATTTGTACCTTAGCACAAGTTTTTTTTTTCCCTCCTCTGTTTTAATTAGGGTGGCATACTCTTTACATCAAAGTATAAATACCGTTTGTTGAATAATTTCACTGGAGATCAAAATCCAAATTCTTGGCAGAACTCCATACCCTCCGTCTATAACTATCGGTTTTAAAAAAGAAAAAAAAAAAAAACGTTTCTTGAGCAGATTTTCATCTTATCTGAAGTCACGCATTCCTTCTGTCCATGGATCTCTATTTACAGCAGTGAGCTGATTTTTACCTACTACAAGAAATGTAGAAACTTTACAATAAAGATCAAAACTCAATTGTTTTACTGTCTCCATAATGTAGAAGCCTCTTTTTTTTCTACACTCTCCTATCAAGTAAAATGTTCTTTTGTACATTAAAATGACATTTGCAATTAGCATGTTAAGTACATGTGCTTGGAACAGCTGTAACCATTTAAAATGGTGGATACATCAGATTATTTACCCTGACTGGCTGTTTATTGTTTGAGGACATGATTAGCCATTGTGAATAATGCATGTAAGATGCTGTGACATGTCGCGCAGAGGATGAAATATGACCTGCGTATGCTAACTGTTTTTGCTGCTAGTTCTTAAAATTCATTCCGCTAACCTTGATGGAACAAATGTAAAATTAATTTCAAAGTCAACATAGGGTTCCCAATTGTGGGACTGTGCGCTTCAGTAAGATTAGACAAGGTATCATTTAAGACACTACAGAATTGTCCCTTGCTAGACTTCACTAGATACCTTATTCATTTTGTACTGTCTAACTGACAGTTTTTAAAGTGAGTTTAACTGTTTTACTTGCTTCCTATTCTATATTAGACATGTGCGATTAGTTTCATACGAATCGAATTTTTACGAATACGAATTCTGTGCGAAATACGAAATTTCGTTTACGAATTTCGGATCCAAATTATCTGAATCCAAACTACCAAATGATGAATTTCAACTAATATGAAAGAAATTATAGCGGATTTAACGAATGATTCAAATGAATTCGAGATTCAGTATAACGAATATCGACACTCTACGAATAATAACGAATTATCCAAAAACGTATTAACGTTACATAAAACATAAGTCTATTGTCTATTGTTCACCAATCATTAAGAGAAAGGATTTCGTACTTCCTCTGAGTGATTGGTGAAGAATAGACAATAGACTTGTGTTACTTATGTAACGTTAATACGTTTTCGGATAATTCGTTATTATTCGTAGAGTGTCGATATTCGTAACGATTCGTAATTATATTAACGATTTGTAACGATTCGTACGAAATTCGTATTTCGTACGAATCCGAATTAAATTTGTACACAAATTACGAATTTTTTTTATACGAAACGGAACGGAACGAAACGAAACAAAGCAAATTTTTTGACGGCTCCCATGTCTATTCTATATATATATATATATATATATATATATATATATATATATATATATATATATATATATTGTGACATTGGGGTGTTTAGCTCAAGTGGATAGATGCGTTTTGGTGCAGTGAGTCTACATCAGACATGCATTTATGTTTATGGGCCTGGTAGCCCACGTTTATTAAAGGGAAAAAACAAAACAAAAGTCCATCCAGGAATCCCACGCAGGGGGTCCAAGCTTCAATTAGACATACAAAATCCAAATGAAAATGCTAGCCCACCTGGCTACTCTTCAACAGTACTGCTGCTATAGGTACTTGCCCCTCAAACAAGCTGCCTGGATGCACACAGTCTTAGGCTCCTTGGCCGCACACAGCTTCAAGCCCTTCCACGCACACAGCTTTGGGCTCCTTAGACGCACACAGCTTCAAGCCCCTCAATGCACACAGCTTCTGGCTCCTTGGACGCACACAGCTTTGAAGCCCTTGGACGCACACAGTGTCTATCTTCACACAGAGCCTCTCTCACTAGCAGCCACTGCTCCACCTTCCTTCCCCCTTCAGCTTTCACCAGCCCCTCGTTATATGGTCTGTGTGCAGCTGGGCACACACCCTGCTGGCTGTCCACAAGACCAGGACACAGGGTTGGAGATCCCGTCCCACCCAAGACTCTGAAGGATCTCCAAACTACAGAACCCCTTCCAGAAATAGCAGACAGCAGAATTCATAGTTCCTTTTATCACGGCAAGTCTTCCAGGTCCTGAAGCAGCAAAACAGCCCCAGACCATCACACTACCACCACCATATTTTACTGTTGGTATAATGTTCTTTTTCTGAAATGCAGTGTTCCTTCTACGCCAGATATACTTGGACACACACCTTCCAAAGAGTTCCACTTTTGTCTCATCGGTCCACAGAATGTTGTCCCAAAAGTCTTGGGGATCATCAAGATGTGTTGTGGAGAAATTGAGACGAGCTTTGATGTTCTTTTTGCTCAGCAGTGGTTTTCTCCTTGGAACTCTGCCATGCAGGCCATTTTGCCCAGTCTTTTCCTGATGGTGGAGGCATGAACGCTGATCTTAACTGAGGCAAGTGAGGCCTGCAGTTCCTTGGACGTTGTTGTGGGGTCTTTTGTGACCTCTTGGATGAGTCGTCGCTGCGCTCTTGGGGTAATTTTATATATATATAAATCTACATACATACATACATTATATTTCAAAAGTATTGAGGCACATGAACTTTAATGGCATCCCAGTCTTAGTCCGTAGGGTTTATGCCTCCTAGCATTCCATTAGGGCCCAGCTCCCTGGAATTGGCCAGGGCTGTGTGAATAATCATGCAGCCATTACATGAATATCACAAAAGTATTGGGACGTCTGCCTTTACAGGCATGAACTTTAATGGCATCCCAGTCTTAGTCCGTAGGGTTCAATATTGAGTTGGCCCTAGGGTTGCCACCTGTACGGGATTCACCCGTACAGTCCGGGATTTGAATCATGTGTCCGGTTTTGAGCGCCCCTGAAAACCGGACACATTCAGATAGGACCGTGACTCATAGCTGGAGAGAGGATTAGGTGTTCTCCTCCCTCCAGCCTGCAGGTGGCAATAGAGAGCGGTACTGACTGAACAGTCTCAGCAGCACTGCTGAGGAACGAACACGGAGTGTGTGGAGCCTGGAAAGAGAAATGAGGAACTTCTTTGCAGTTAGTGATCAGTGAGTACAGGGGAAAGGGGGTCTCTGGTGTCACATCTGATGTAAGGGGGCTTACATCATATAATCTAATGGTGGTGTCATATCTGATGTAAGGGGGTGGGGGGGCTCTGATGTCATAGCTAATGTAAGGGGGGCTATGGTGTCATATCTGATGTAAGGGGGGGGGGGGGCTCTGGTGTCATATCTGATGTAAGGGGGGGGCTCTGGTGTCATATCTGATGTAAGGGGGGGGGCTCTGGTGTCATATCTGATGTAAGTGGGGGCTCTGGTGTCATATCTGATGTAAGTGGGGGCTATGGTGTCATATCTGATGTAAGAGGGGGGCTCTGGTGTCATATCTAATGTAAGGGGGGGCTCTGATGTAATATATGATGTAAGGGGGGCTCTGGTGTCATATCTGATGTAAGGGGGGGGGGGCTCTGGTGTCATATCTGATGTAAGGGGGGGGGGGGACTCTGATGTAATATCTGATGTAAGGGGGGGGGCTCTGATGTAATATATGATGTAAGGGGGGCTCTGGTGTCATATCTGATGTAAGGGGGGCTCTGGTGTCATATCTGTCATATCTGATATAAGGGGGGGGGGGCATTGATGTAATATCTGATGTAAGGGGGGCTCTGGTGTCATATCTGATGTAAGGGGGGGGGGGCTCTGGTTTCATATCTGATGTAAGGGGGGGGGGGGCTCTGATGTCATATCTGATGTAAGGGGGGCTCTGATGTCATATCTGATGTAAGGGGGGGGGCTCTGGTGTCATATCTGATGTAAGGGGGGCTCTGGTGTCATATCTGGTGTAAGGGGGGCTCTGTTGTCATATCTGATGTAAGGGGGGCTCTGGTGTCATATCTGATGTAAGTGGGGGCTCTGGTGTCATATCTGATGTAAGGGGGGCTCTGATGTCATATCTAAAGTAAGGGGGGGCTCTGGTGTCATATCTGATGTAAGGGGGGGGGGCTCTGGTGTCATATTTAATGTAAGGGGGGCTCTGGTGTCATTTTTAATGTAAGGGGGGGCTCTGGTGTCTTATCTAATGTAAGGGGGGGGGGCTCTGATGTCATATCTGATGTAAGGGGGGGGGGGCTCTGATGTCATATCTGATGTAAGGGGGGGGGGGCTCTGGTGTCATATCTGATGTAAGTGGGGGCTCTGGTGTCATATCTGATGTAAGGGGGGGCTCTGGTGTCATATTTAATGTAAGGGGGGGGGCTCTGATGTCATATCTGATGTAAGGGGCCTGTGGTGCTTTTGTTTATAGCGCAAAAAATAAAAACCGCAGAGGTGATCAAATACCCCCAAAAGAAAGCTCTATTTGTGGGAAAAAAAGGATATACATTTTGTGTGGGTACAAAGCCGTATCGCAAAAAATGGCCTGGTCAGGAAGGGGGTAAATTTTTCCGGGTTAAAGTGTTCGGGTTTGACTTGATGAAAAGGTGGCAACCCTAGTTGGCCCACCCTTTGCACCTATAACAGCTTCAACTCTTCTAGGAAGGCTGTCCACAAGGTTCAGGAGTGTGTCTATGGGAATGTTTGACCATTCTTCCAGAAGCGCATCTGTGAGTTCAGGCACTGATGTTGGACAAAAAGGCCTGGCTCGCAGTGTCCGTTCTAATTTATCCCAAAGATGTTCTATCAGGTTGAGGTCAAGACTCTGTTCAGGCCAGTCAAGTTCTCCACCCCAAACTCGCTCATCCATTTCTTTATGGACCTTGCTTTGTGCACTGGTCCAAATAATTTGGAGGGGAGGGGATTATGGTGTGGGGTTGTTTTTCAGGGGTTGGGATTGGCCTCTTAATTCGAGTGAAGGGAACCCTGAAGGCATCAGCATACCAAGACATATTGGACAATTTCATGCTCCTAACTTTGCGGGAACAGTTTGGGGATGACCCCTTCCTGTTCCAACATGACTGTGCACCAGTGCACAAAGCAAGGTCCATAAAGACATGGATGAGCGAGTTTGGGGTGGAGGAACTTAACTGGCCTGTACAGAGTCCTGACCTCAACTCAATAGCACACCTTTGGGATGAATTCGAACAGAGACTGTGAGCCAGGCCTTCTCATCCAAATCAGTGCCTGACCTCACAAATGTGCTTCAGGAAGAATGGTCACACATTCCCATAGACACACTCCTAAACCTTGTGGACAGCGTCCCAGAAGAGTTAAAGCTCTTATAGATGCAAAGGGTGGGCCAACTCATTATTGAACCCTACGGACTAAGACTGGGATACCATTAAAGTTCATGCCTGTAAAGGCAGGTGTCCCAATACTTTTGTGATATACATGTAATGGCTGCATGAATATTAATATAGCCCTGGCCAATCCCAGGGAGCTGGGCCCTAATGGCATGCTGGGATGCTGTATATATTACATGTATGAGCACACTGGGCTCGGGGTCATTTCCAGGAGTGGATTAGTCCAGCTTGGAGAGCCCCCCTGCCCTCCAGGGCAATACTGCCACTTGTTTGCTGTGGAGAGGCCTCAGGTTAGTGACCTAATGGCTTGGAAGTTGGGACCACAGGGAACTGACTGAGGGTGAGGCTTCTAAAGATCTGGTGTAATATCACTGGAGATAGGCATCGCTTGAAAGTTGGGGGGGGGGGGGGAGACAACCAGCTTTCCTTGGGCCTTATGTGAGTACAGACAGTTCTGAAAGGTCTTAGACATTTGAACTGCTGCCGCCCCTCTGGTTTAGAACATCTATGGAAACCACCACTGTGAGAAGCTCCAGAGAAATCCTTGTGTCTCATAACAGATCTTATTGATCTAAGCTTTTTTAACCCCAGACTGCAAAGCTGTGGGTCCATGCCATTTGGTGAGTGGGGTCACAGCAGGGGAGTGTGGCACATGGCACCGTCCTCATTTGTGGAGCACCAGCAATAATATTGGAGCACTTATGCACTTTTTGAGCACCTAGCACTTTATCTAAGAGATATTGTTTGTGTCAAATAATTCTTGTATAATGTTCAACATGATCATTTATTTGCAGTTATCAATGATAGACTGATCATTGAAGAAATGTGACTGAGCTTGTGTGCCTGCCTGCGGGGCAAGCATCTGGGGAAGACTTGGGCAATATTCTAGCGTCTCTTATGGGAGTAGCGCTACACTTTTATTTGAGCAGTACACATGTTTTTTTCAGATGTTCTGACCTGCTTTGCACAGTTTTTTTGGTTACAGAATATCCTATTACAAATCATTTGGACTGCAGTAAAAGCAAGCCAAGCACAGCCTTTTCTTAGCAAATGTGACATTTTCCATTCAAAGTCACCTGCATGTGTTCAAAAGGAAAATGCTGTGTTTTACTGGAATTTCCATTGAACCCTAATGCCTTGTACACACGGTCGGACATTCCGACCACAAAATCGGTCGGATTTTTTCCGACGGATTTTGTCCGAAACTTGTGTTGCACACACACGGTCGGACAAAGTTGTTGGAAAATCCGATCGTTCCGAACGAGGTGACGTATAAAACATACGACAGAACTACGTAGAGGCCAGTAGCCAATAGCTTTCGTCTCCAAATTTCTTCTGAGCATGCATGGCACTTTGTGCGTCGGAATTCTCTACACACGATCGGAAAAAGTCTGATCGGATTTTGTTGTTGGAAAATTTTAGATCCTGCTCTCAAATTTTTTTTCTTCGGAAATTATGCCGGAGAAAGCCCGCTAGAGCCCACACACGATCGGATTTTCCGACAACATAATCCGATCTGACTTTTTCCATCGGAATATCCGACCGTGTGTACGGGGCATTACACTGACAGGGGGGCTTACAATGGTCAGCTTTTATTTATATGACTTAGGCCTTATGCACACCAGGTAACTCCATACAGTGTAACATTTTATTCAATCATTTTTCTGTGCCTGGGAAGCAGATGTTCACCATACATCCCGCTGCCAACAGCCTGTCAAAATCTCTGACATACATAGTGGCTGTACGCTGGTAGTCACCCTTAGGGCCTCATGTGTCCAGAACAATGAGCCCCAACTGCAGGAATTCCACAATCGTGACATACAGAGACCACTGTAATCTCCCAGCAGAAGAAGCCCCCAGTAAGTTCCTGGTCATGTCTAGGGATGATTTTGGGTTCAGTACAAAATCAAATTCATCTGAATTCAGAAGTTAGCTATCATTGTTGGGCTAATGAGCTGTGAGTGGTAAATTCCCTGTCCCGCAACTATCATACACAAAATAGGCAGAGATGTCCATGACATCATTGACTTAATTTGGACACATGGCCAAACCCAAGCTCATTCCTAGTCGTGACTTCAAACTTACATAGAAAAGAGGGCTCTCTCCTTGTCCCCAGTCATCAAGCAGCAGCTCTGTCTCATGGGAGAAAGAGGAGTCAATACACCATATTTAGATGTGCCAGAACTTTTTTCTTAAGTTAAATGTACCTGTTGCTTTGCCCTACATGTTTCAAAAATAGATTAAAAACAATAAAAAAAAAACCTCTATGCAAACATTAGTTAGTTTGTACTGTACCTATACATCTAAAGACAGTAAGAACACCAGTAGCCATCTATTTAAAGACGCTTGAATGTTAGATTGTGACCTTGTTGTGCTCTTTTCTGTTTGGTCACTTTCTCTTTCTTTCTTTCCCTGACACATGTGTACTTAGTTTGTTTTAGCTGATTTGGGGGGGAAATCTAAGAGATTTAACGAAGCTGAATAAGGCAGTCTTTGAGTCTAACAACAAATTGTGGGACCGGTTTAGTTTTACAGTATAAGTGAAAGCCTTCCTGACAGGTCCTCCTATGAATGGATTATCCTGCCATTCTAGACATTTTTATCGTACTGATTCATTTTTCCTGAAGAATGTTCGCTTTTACATATTTTACAAATGATTCCAAATGGCCTGTCCAGATTACATCTCGCCTGTGAATTTCAGCTGATATTCTGTTACAGTGCAGACTGACAATGTTTAATTGGTAAAGTGTAGTCAGTAATGCAAAAAAAAAGTAAGCACACAAGCTGACCTTAATAAATTACAAAAATTAATGGGACCTTGGATACTGTATCTCAATGTATAGATGTGTATATATTAAATCAGTGACCATTACGTGTTATCCTGAGGCACTGTATATAAAAGATTCATTTTATACCCTCTCTGTTGGGCAAAGATTAATATACGTTTCATAGGTGCATTGAAATATTTGAGAATTAAAACTGTCAGTAAGGAAATAATGTGTTTTTGTAAATCTAAACTAGATGGTAGTTTTAGCAGTCGTTTTGTAGAGTCAACTCATTTAAAACAGTAAAGCCCCATACACACGGTCGGACTTTTTCATCAATTTGGTCCGATCGGACAAGGTTGTTGAAAAATCAGACCGTGTGTATGCACCATCGGACAGTGTTCGTCGGTTTGTCCGTCGGACAAAGTCTTATCTCCTGCTGGAAAGATTTGCCGTCAACCCGGTCCGATCACACCAAATCCGAGCGTGTGTACGCTTGTCCGACGGACAAAGTGCTACGCATGCTCAGAAGAAATTCTGTGACGGAAGCGCTCGGTCAGGTAAAACTACCTTTCCTAATCGACACAGCACATTCGTCACGCTGCAATGTTAAAATGTCTTTAATGCAGCGCATTCTCTTTTTCTTTACAATGCAACAAGAATGACATCTTTTAGCTGCTCCTATTCACCCGCACTTCTCACAAACTTACTTCTTTATTACTTTGCAGCATTTATACACTACATGTTTATTTTTACTCAGATCGTAATACAATCTTTCTTATTTTTTTACCCAGATTTTTTTTTTTTTGGGGAATACATATTTGAAGGAGGTTTTTTTTTTTTTTGGAGGGGGTTTGTATGTCTCAACTTAGCAAAACCACATTATTAACATTTGTATTTCTTGCTTACATTTACTAGGAGTTTGTTGGTTGTTGGTGCCCCTTGTTAATTCTAGGATTAGTGAAATGTACCTGCCTACTCAAAGAAAAACTGTCATTGTAGAAAAGTAAAACACAATAGTCAATGATTATTTCAAAGCAAAAAAACCTTTATTTAGGTCTCAGCAACAGACCAAAGAGGAACGCAGCCATGGTGAAACTTGGGGAATTTGCAAAGCCTTGGACACCCATGGCAACCATCATTTTACAGACTTAAACAATTGGGGGCATGAAGACTACCTATCTAAATAATAAGGGAGCGCAATCTGGTCCTGAAGTCCAAAACATCCGGAACTGCAGCAGATGCCATCTAGGTCCCCAGGCTCTGGTACTACGAGAGGCTCCATCTTCTCTCAGACCAGACTGAGTCCAGGTTGTCACTCTCTTGTCTTCCTTGTACGCTTCCTTCCACGCCGTGGTGCTGGTGCTGGTGGGGTGGCAGAAGGAGGAGGAGGAGGCGGAGCAAGGTCACTCTCGCAAACATGTGTGAGGGGAGTCATCTCCCCAGCCATCCCCTCATTTAGTATTTTGAGGATGACCTCCTCACACATGCTGCGTTGCCCCGCCTCCATACCCGTAAATTTACTTGTAACCAAGGAGGCAAAGGCCTCCTCGTAGGTGGGTGTGGCATAGAGGGAGGCTGAGGCATCTTTTATCAGCTGGAGCGCTGACTCTCCCACCTCCCCCATGTTTTTCGCCCTTCTGTAGGGAAGGCGGAGGGGAGAGACTTGGGAGACAGTCAGGCTCCTACGCCTACCCCCCTCTTGGCTGCCACTACCCCCTGCCTCCTCCTGACTGCCACCTTCCACAGCCACCTCCTGGCTGAGGTCTTCCTGTGTATGAAAAAGGGACATAGTTTCAGTTATTTGTTCATCAAACACACACAATTCTCATCTAGTGACTGTTGCAAAATGTTTTCAAATACAAAACCATACAATTCTCAGCCCTGCAGTTTAGATTCTTCCCAAAAATGTCTCCCACACCACTGTCTGTTGATATGTCAATCACGTTAGGAAATAAGCAATTGGGGATCCTGAATTAACTGAACATCATTCATTATTCAACAAACTGGTTCCAAAACTACTATACCTGGAACAAGCTGGGCACCTGCACATATTCCTGACTGGAAGGCCCAGGTTGGTCCTCGGAAGCCTCATCAGGGGTGGCGTGCGTGGAAGGACGCGTGCAAGGAAGAGTCGAGAGTGACTTCCTGACAGTAGCCTGGTCTTTGAGAAAGTGGAGCCTGTCATAGTACCAGAGCGTGGGGACATGGACATCAGCTGCTGCAGCTCCAGATGCTTGTGACTTCAGGACCTTATTGCGCTCCCGGAAATAGGTAGTCTTCATGTTGTTTATCTTCACTTTTAAGTTTGCGACGGTTGCCATGGGCAGGGTAGGCTTTACAAATGCCACCAGTTTCAGCAGGGCTGCGTACCTCTTTGGTCTGTTGCTATAATCCCTGTGTTTTGCCTGCCATAAGAGGGGGAATTGCCGGTATTTATCAATGAAGTGTGGGAGAAAGCTCACGTTGTAGAACGCCTCCATCACCTCTGCAAGACACAACGCCACACAAAACAATATAAATAATGTCAGCCTAAACTCTCCTAATCTTCTCCATAAAGAAGCCTCAAGTTCTAATCAGTCTAGGCTAGTTATGTACCAACGTCAAATTGTACCTTCGTTTGTAGCGATCGTCTCGTGCGTGAGCTTTCTCTCCCCTCGTCTCCCAGATCGTGGCTACGACACAGGCGTGTGACGTTTTATATACAGTGCGCATGCGTCAAACTCCGCCCGCCCCTGACGATCTTTCTCGTCTATTCCCCACCCCTTCTCTTTACGGCGCAGTGGGGAGAGCACATGGCGGGGACACAGCAGGTGCGCCCCAAATATCCCCCCAACGAGGAGGAGGACGAGGAAAGGCCGGAGGCAGAAACGTCCCGATCCCGGAGCCTGAAATTCAAGGCCTCCAATATGTCATTTGGAGAAATGTTGGAGATGGTGGACATATTAAAGAGGAGCGACTATGATGGGAAGTATGGGCCTTACCTCAACCCCAATGTCCGCAAGGCCAAGATCATGTCTAAAGTTGTGAGAAGGCTGTACAATCATTTTGGGGTACAACGATCCAAGGAGCAACTGAGGAAACGCTGGTCAGACCTGAAACTGAGGGAGGCCGATCAGTACAGAAAGATCAAGAGAATTCTTCAAAAAAGTAAGTAGTTGTGTTTTGTGTTTGATTTCTTGCTTGCATACTGCTCCATGTGGTTTGATTTTTACAAAGTTGTACATTCCAAAATGGCCACTTTCATGTTCGTCTGTGCATTCGATCGTACTCAGCCTCGATCTTTCTGCCACTGTCATGGTCGTGTGTGTGTCCATTCGATCGTACGCAACCTCGATCGTGCGGCCACTTATAATACGATGTTTGGTGTTTTTTTGGGGGAAAGGAAGTTTGTTCTCCCTAGAAATGTCATCCAGAATGTAAAGCCAATTTATTCAATGTAAAGGAGAGGTCACCCAGTAGCTGTTTACCCATCTGGACTCGAGAGCACTAGTGCTGGGACACCCAAACCCCCTTTTTATTAGCCTTTTCCACACATGTGCTCCAGTGGATACTAGAGGGGGGTCTCCATCACACAAACTTCTACCAAAAAGCTAGTCAGTTTAGCACCTTTACAAAGTGACTACATTCATGTAGTTGACATTTGTAACTGGCCAAACTAAAATAGTGTCCGTCACTTTCAAGCAATGTTTGTCATTTCCTATTTCTGCCCTCAATAGTTTGTGTTGCTAAATCTTCCTTTTGGACATTCTCATAGGGGAGCGAAAACTTGGGCCGTCTGAGGAAACCCCCAAACCAACACCTCCCAAAAAAGGGGAAAGAGCAGAAGCAGAGGAGGAGGAGGAGGAAGGAGAGATCATCGAACTTGGAGAAATTGTCACCACAACAGGTGAGTGTGGGAGAACACAGCTACTGGTAAGCTAATCCATGTATGGCTGCCTCATTTCCAACACCCCATTTTTGTTTGTTTGTGGTTTTTAGGTGACGTGGATGTTGTGGAAGAAAAATCGCACTTTACCACAGAGAGTGCCCACGTACTCATCGGAGAGATAATGGTCTGCAATCGAGATCTAGATTACATAAAGCAAAACATCAATGATGTTCAACAAAAATTGAAGAACATCATTGATGTTTTAGGAAAAATATGAAAACGCACCAAGTAATTAACACACATTTGTGCCTGCTTCTGCACACATTTGCAACTTAAAAACTGTCTGAAATTTGGAACATGCACACATTGTGTCCACATGTGCTAGCTCCCACCATGGTGGATGAATGGCAACGTTTTTTTGGGGGTGCAAACACTTTACGAACTACGAAAGTGGTTGTGGTGAAGGGGTTGCACCCCCAAAAAACGTCCATTCATCCCCATGATGGAAAATGGCACTTTTGAAGCTTCTAGGCATGTGTTTTCCCATCTAATGACCATTTTCAGACCCAAATTGTGTGCATGTTCCAAATTTCCACTTTTCGGGGGTGACCCCCCCATGTGATGAAGGCAAGATCAAACACACTTTGAACATATAGTCATGTCTGATCTTGGCTTCACTTTACAAAGTTGAACTTTCCAAGTTCCTAGGTTCTGTTTTGCTCCATGCCTGGTTTTACCAATTGCGGAATGTTTGTAAACAATGTTGTAAATAACCAAGATGTTGTCAGTTTTGGCGTGAAGATTGTAAACGCACTTGGGAATGTTTTCCTAGTAAACTTTTATTTTTCTAAATGTGTGGCTTCCTTATTTAAAAAACACAATGCATTATGTATGTAAAATGAAAAGGATATGGGGGGCAATGGGTGTTATTTACTAAAGGCAAATCCACTTTGCACTCCAATTTTCTTTCCCGGGGAACTTTTTCAATGCACTTGTAGAGCATAGCGGATTTGACTTATGTAAATGACACCCACAGTGCTTTGTACGAAAACACGGAGCACAGCATTTTGGAGAATACACACATGTCAGACCTGGTGATGAAAAGGAGTATTTTGGGTGTCAGTTATGCAGTACAAACCTTCTCTAGACCAAAGATTAGGTAGCAAACACACAACATGAGAATAATCTTTTTGGGAAGAAGAGACTGTTACCTCCTTTTGCCCAGAAAGTGCATTCCCACTGTCGAAGGCAAAGGGAAAAAATGTCAAAGTAAAATAAGCTAAAAAGAAGACTGAAATGACATGAAATCATAGGTTGGTTAAAATATCAGATTTATTAAAAAATGCCTCTCACACATCGTCAGGCAGAGCAATGGCCCCCCTACCCACAAAGTACTGCATATATTGGTCCCGGACCACACGGGCATTTAGAGGGGGCAAGCCTGGACGTGCCACTCGAAGGGCTGTGAGTTCGGCATTTGGAGGGCCCTCCACATCTGGGCCAACGGGCACCACATAGTTCCTGTTATGTCTTTTGAGGAAGTTGTGCAATATGCAACAGGCAAGAACTATGTGGTTCAGTTTGTATTCCGCCAAGTTAAATGCCGTCAGGAACAGGCGGAAGCGGCTGGCCAGGATGCCAAAAGCGTTCTCCACAACTCTTCTGGCTCTGGACAGCCTGTAGTTGAAGACCCTCTGGTCCGGGGTGAGGGTCCTCATCGGGAACGGCCTCATCACATGGGGAGTCAACGCAAACGCTTCATCTGCGACAAAGACGAAGGGGAGTCCTTCGGCATTCTCCTCTGGAGGTGGCAAGCACAGACTGCCACTTTGGAGACGCCAGTAGAACTCCGTGTGCGTAATGGCCCCACCATCCGATATCCGGCCGTTCATCCCCACGTCCACATACATAAACTCGTATGTTGCCGACACCACCGCCAACATCACTACACTATTAAACCCTTTATAATTATAATAGTAGGACCCCGAGTTGGGCGGTGGGACGATGCGGACGTGTTTCCCATCAATTGCCCCTCCGCAGTTAGGAAAGTCCCAACGGCTGGCAAAGTGGGAGGCCACAGTCTGCCATTCCTGTGGCGTGGAAGGGAACTGTGGAGTGAAACAAGAAAAAAAAATTAGTCACTTTGCACCTAAACATTGCAAGCAGATTAGACAATCAACATCTTGGAACAAGAGCATTGTCTAAAATTGGAGGCTGGAAAGTATTTGCACAGAAAAGTAGAGGCTCCCCTTCACAGATTACTCACCCCCCCATCAATCCCCCCACTTCTGTTGGGCCATTGGCAATAACTAGGGGTTTTGGGGGGGGGGGGGGTGGTGGACAGCTAACCCTCTGCACTTCATTGATTGGCAAATGGCTCAATAATGTGGGCTAGTTTGGCCAGACCCTCTGTACTTAACACTATTGGCAGGCCACAGGAAAGATCAAATAACATTTCAACCCCCCCCCCCCCCCCCCCCCCAAAAAAGGCAGGCACAGTGTGACATTATTAAATTACCAAGCAAGCTAATAGGAGGGAAAGAAGACAAAAAAATAGGAAATGGAATGTATGGAGGCAGTCCCTTGCACTACATGCTTTGCTGAATTCATCCCTAAAGATGCGCACTATAAAGAGGTAGGTATATAGTGTGTATGGACCTTGGGAAAGCCAGCAGATAAAGGATTGGTACCATCTGACAGAGCAGTTGGGGGAGGGGGTTCCTAATGAGTTTGCCCCCCCCCCCCACCAAAAGAACAAAAAAAGGGGGCTCTACATGAAGTAAACCACACAGCAAACATTTGTGCATATTTTAGGGGGTGTTTTGGGGCAAACAATACTATGCAGCAGACAAAAGACATTGCTTAAGTGAGTAGGCCATAGGTGTCTATTGGGGCAGAAGAGCATGCTGGTGAGGTAAGTGAAGGGAAAAATGCATGAAGGAGAAAAGGGGCACAGCATATTAGAACATATTGCAATCATGGTAATTAGGGAAGGAGGTCAAAAATACAAGTCATTAGCAAACAGAGCATACATAGAAGGGAATAGTAAAGTAGAAATGTTACCTTAATATAGTCCTCCTGCAGGACCTGAATGATGGCAGAACAGGTCTCTGGAATAATGATTCCCAGGGCCTGGGGAGAGATACCTGAAGAGAACTTCAAATCCTGAAGACTTCTCCCTGTCGCCAAGTACCTCAACGTGGCAACAAGCCTCTGCTCCGGAGTAATGGCTTGTCTCATGCAGGTATCCTGCCGGCTGATAAAGGGGGTCAGCAAAGCCAAAAGACGGTGAAAATCGGGGTCCGTCATCCTGAGAAAGTTCCTGAAATCATCAGGATTATTCTCCCGGATCTCACGAAGCAAAGGCATGTGCGAGAACTGGTCACGCTGAAGCAACCAATTCTTGGTCCACATACTCCTCATCACTCTGTTCATGGACGGGTCTTGGGTCAAAGCTAAAAGCCCGACACCAATTCCGCGTACAGCACGAACTCGGCGACGAGTACGCACGGGAAACATCGCTCAGAAGGTCACAAAAGGTCGGCTGGTCAGAACGGACAAACAGAAAGCACCGATAAACAGCAAGGCCTGAAAGAACGAAGTGAATACCAGCAACGAGCAGACAATAAGCAGTGCAAATCAAAGCGTCCTATATCAAGATATAGGCCGCAATGACCAACAAATGCGAACTGACTACACGCACTAATAAACAGATACGCACGACAAGCACAAACTGAAGAGCAGTAACGATCTGAGTCAGAAAACTGAGAAGCGCGAATCTTAAGTCACCAAACTTCCACTAACTCTCGATAAACACGGGATCAGCAGAAGGAGCCCAACGGGTGCCTGACGTGGTGCTGAACTTCCCTTTTGTAATCTCGTGGACGACGACTTACGTCACGACGTTCTTCCGGACCGGATATTCCGACAACGTAGTCCGACCGTGTGTACGCAACGCCAACATCGGACAAAGTACGTCGGACAAAGTCCGACCGACCTGGTCCGCGGATTGTCCGAGCGTGTGTATGGGGCTCTAGTGGACTTTTTCCGTCGGAATTTGAGAATTTGAGCAGGATCTCAAATTTTCCGACAACTTTGTCTGACCGTGTGTATGCAACACATGTCGGACAAAATCAGACGGATTTTGTGGTCGGAATTTCCGACCGTGTGTACGGGGGCTAAGACTTTTAGACAGGTTAGCAATGACAGCCACTATGTTTTTGTAATGACAGGTTTTCTTTAAATCCTCTAAGGGTAGCTGTTCTTGTATGGGAAGCTGTTCACATTACTTTCTCTACAAGAATACCTATACAGTTGAAAGAAAAAAAGTTTCAGCTCCAGCTGTGAAAAGGGCTTGTTACTTTAATGTTAAAGTGATTGTAAAGTCTCTTGTTTAAAAAAAAAAAAAGTAACAAACATGTTATACTTACCTGATCTGTGTAGTGGATTTGCACAGGGCAGCTTGGATCCTCCTCTTCTTGGGTCTTTCTTCGGTGCCCCTGGCCCCTCCCTCCTGTCAAGTGCCTCCACAGCAAGCGGCTTGCCATGTGGGCACCCAAGCCGAGCTGCAGCTCCATGTGTCCATTCAGAGACTAAGCTGCTGTTCACCCCTGCCCCCCCTCTCTCCTGATTGTCCCAGATGACCGAGGGACTCATGGACATCACTCGACAGAGATGGGGCCCAGGTAAGTATTGGGGGGTTCTAGGGCGGCTGCTACACACAGAAGGGTTTACCCAAAAATGGAACTTCCGCTTTAAGTACTGATGACCCCCTAATGTGGCATGTCATTTTTTTTGGGGGGGTGGGTACACAGTTTTGACAAGCCCCCATTTTCCACTTCCTCCCATGGCGTTGCGGCACCAGAAGGAAGTTCCCCTCTCCCCTCTCCCTCCCTACAATCTTCTGAGACACGTCACAGGTCCCAGAAGATTGCCCGGCGCCATTACAACATTAGAGCGCAACTTTGATGCAACTTTTGGTGCGACTTTCACCCGATTTTACATTCTCTGGGCAAAGTCACATAAAAAGTCACACCAAAGTAGTGCAGGCACCTTTTCAAAATCGCTTTGACTTTAAGTTGCACCGATTTGCATGGGTACCATTGAAAAGAATGGAGTTGACACAAGACTATGAACTCCACCCATGTGACAGTGCTGGTCCAATGTGTAAGCACAATGAGTGAGTCCCATACTCGTCCAATCAAATAAGTATTTTCAAGTATTTTAGTCACTCCCAGCATGCTGAACATGTATGTAGGGGAGACAAAGGAAGGTAAGTATATGCTGCCAGGGAAGGGGGATTAAAGCAGGCCTGTTGCAATGCACACTTTTGCTTTAAAGTAGAACTATAGGCAAAACTTTTTTATTCATTTTGAATAGAGTAAGGGAGGGTTATAGCCCTTGTAAGGTTTATTTTTGCCATTGTTGTCCCATTGGGGAAATTTCCCTTCACTTCCTGTCCCACAGCCAAAACAGGAAGTTAGAGGAAATCCCTGCAAATTAACAGAATGCCTTTCGGGGACCCCCAGGTCACCAGAGCTAGTGTCCCCATTGAAAGATTTCCCCTCTATTACTTTTCTGGGGACAACCCAAAAATGTGGGTTTCTCTTTAACTTTCACTTTCAATGATAATGGTAAACAGGACAATTAGAGAGGGTGATTCTCCCTAATGGGGAAACAGACAGCAATAACAACCGACAAGTGTTCTAATTAATCTCCACCAAAAAAGTTTGCCTTTACTTATACTTTAAGAGCAGTGAAAACAAGGAACATGCCTCCAAGCAACTCATTATAGCAGAAACATTGTATTATTACATGACATTGTTTCAGAAAAAAAATGTTTTCCTGAAAGAACAAAGTGAGATGACATCTTTCAGGGAGGAAACTGGTTCTAGTGAGATATGTCATAGGTGGGATTTCCCCTTAGACCCCCCAGATGGTCATTTTCCCTAGCATTCAATGGAAAAGACAGGGAACCCCCTCTGCTAATTGACCTTTCAGATCTAGATTGATGAAATTATTATTTTTTAAAAGCCAAACTAAAGCTATACTTACTATTGTGGTCATGTTATAACTTATATGTTTTTAGGAGTCCTGACCTGTTTGGTTTAGAATAATTATCAGAACATTGATTTTACTTCTTTTCCTTTTCCCACTGTTCAATCTCAATAGGTCTTCCAAATGAATCATTAATGATAGAGAGAGTCAGGTTCATCAATCACCTTTCCTTGGAGATATCTCAAAAGCATGACATTTTCTGTGAAAACCTCAAAAAAGTAAATGAGAAAACTCATATTATTTGCTTGGTGCAGGGAACACAAGGTTTATATAGGGAATAATCTATAAACGATTTGATAACTGGGGGTAAAATGGCATTCTGTATATTAAAGGATTTCTTAAATGAGAAAAGTGAACTTACGTATCCCATTTGATACCCCTAGAGAACATGAGGGAATAACCAATGATTTTTGTTTTTCTCATAGACAGATTATGGATTATATAGAAACCATTAAGGATTAGAGTTTCAACAGGCTATGTTAAGTCCTATTTTGGAACTTTTCCCAACTGATAAAGGTTTTGGAAAAAGTCCTACTAGAATAATATATACCGTGATAGAGCCTTCTATCCATCAAAAAGTTAAAGATCAAAAAAATGGAAAAATGGATGAAGGTACAAAAGTTTATTGTAGCTACAGAGCTTAGAGAAGTCTATTTGAAATTGATTTATAGAGCCTATATTTCTACAGAAAGATATGGTGAGTCGATAGAATAGAGTGATCCACATTGTTTGAAATGTGGATCCCTCTGTCCAGACCTAAATCATATTGGATATTTAAAGAACGTATGCCAATTTGATTTGAATAACAATTTTTTTTTAAAAAGTGGAATTATGGCTTACTTTGGGGATGTTTCCTCCCAGTTCCTATCTTGTATCTGGGACAGAAAGTGAAGAGGAGTTTCCATAATGGTGATGAGACAGAAATAATAATAACAAAAAACGTGTAGGGGTTGTAAACCTTCTCACTCTATCCAGTGCTAAAAATAGTTGAACTATAAGCAAGATTTTACAGATTTGTAAAAAAAGCTAAATATGGTTGGTAGTACCCTGCGAGGCGCCTCCATCCCCATTGTACATACAAATGCAGGGTTTTGCCCATTGGGACTTTAGATGAAGCGCCACACAGTAATAAAAACATAGTACAGGTTTATTGGATATATGCCAGCAATAACACTGGAAAAAGGTGTCGTAATGCCAAACAGTTGGCCCAAATATACTGATCCATTACATGGTTACATACAGTAATCAAATAGTCCATGGTAAGTGTGTCATAGCATCTATGGTGACCCAATGCGTTTCGTGGGTTCAGGCTCACTCTTCAGGGGTTGATGCATAGACAATATCTATAAAGTAAAATGGTTAAAAGATATGACATAGTAATGAACTTGGAAATGTATCAGGTAGGTTGAAATGTGTGAATCAGACTAAGGGATCCATACTCACAGAGATGCAGGATGTCGCATGCCCAAGTCCCAGACGAGCAATTCCACATAATGCAAAGCAGACATGAATATAATAATGTTCTAACAAAAGGACTGGAAAGTCGGTTACAGTCACCCAAAAGTGGGCAGCAGGTGTCTTCCACCTAATTCAGCTGTGCAGGTCACCTTTATCATTCTCAATTGTACCACGTGGGTGCTCTTGGCCATTTAATCATTATTTTTTTATTTTCTCCCCATTATTATTTTTTCATCTTTTTCAATTTTTTCCCAATTTACTAGTGCACATCATCACTCATATAGACTCTTTTTGCCATGCTGAACAGTTCTTTTTGCCCATTTTTCCATCTGTGTTGTTTTGCGCTGCCAGACAATTTTGGATCCTTTAGCCACAGCTCCCGGGTCAGACGCCTCTGGTGGCTACTGGTGGGACTTTGGCATGCGACATCCTGCATCTCTGTGAGTATGGATCCCTTAGTCTGATTCCCACATTTCAACCTACCTGATACATTTCCATGTTCATTACTATGTTATATCTTTTAACCATTTTACTTTATAGATTTTGTCTATGCATCAACCCCTGAAGAGTGAGACTAAACTCACGAAAAGCATTGGGTCACCATAGATGCTATGACACACTTGCCATGGACTATTTGATTACTGTATGTAACAAGGTAATGGATCTGTATATTTGGGCCAACCGTTTGGCATTACGACACCTTTTTCCAGTGTTATTGCTGGCATATATCCAATAAACCTGTGCAATTTTTTTTATTACCGGCTGTGTGGCGCTTCATCTAAAGTGCCAATGGGCAAAACTCTGCATTTGTATTTTACAGATTTGTACTGAACTTATACTGGAGTCAAATCTGAAATGTAAAGTTGAGAAATATGATTCTTTGGAGTGGAACACCTGTTTTATGGTTCACTGCCTTTGTTTTTTATGCTTATGAAATTGTTTTAATTTGTCAGGATAAAATGTTGATCATTTTTAGATCATTTTGATTATATGTTCCTTATGAATCAGCCAGTGCTATGGAACAAGCATGATCATCTGCATCTGGGGCAATAGCATTGTGTTGAGTCATTTGAAATAATTTGAGTTTTACTATATAAGATATTTTGAGAGTTGAGTTGGCTCACCACGAGATGTTTGTATTGGCTCATCTTTGTCATCGTGCCACTACCTCTACCACCTTCTTCACTTTTGAAGCCTTTACAAGGACAAGGAGAGTTCACTTTTAGGGTGGTGTTGATTTAAAAATTGCTTAGCTTGGCAATAGCTAGTGTAAAGTTGCAGCAAACTTTTAGTTGAACCATGCAAGATTAATGTCATGAAATTAATCTACAGAGATATTACAAAACAGAGACCCATCACCTAACCATTTTATGAATGTGCAATTAATCACTTGACATGTTTGTCTGCTGAGGTTTAAAGCTTACGTGACGTGGCTAAATCGTGGTCTTGTATGATTGTACTGTAAGAGCTCTATAGGCTTCCTGTTGATTTATTTAGTAAGAAAATATCCATCTAATGATCCTTGAGATTGAAACACCAATGCCCAGTTAAGCTAGTGGAAAATCAGCATCTAGCCCTGAAAAATCACATCCTTTTCAAATTTGAAAAAAATGTTTAGGTAAATTGTATGAATAAACAATGAATATGGTTGGATCTGTACTGTGCTAAAAAAACTAAAATGTGAAAATAAGGCTGCTAACAAAAAAAGGGTAGTACCGTATATACTCAAGTATAAGCCGAGTTTTTTAGCACATTTTTTTGTGTGCTGAAAGTGCCCCCCTCGGCTTATACTCGAGTCAAGCACTTTTCTGCAGCAGAGAATGACATTTTCCAAACCGACTTTGGGGCCCCGTATCTCGGAGCCGCTTGGTGCTAGGATCCCCCATTTGGTGTGCAAACTCAGTGGAACTAGCACTACGCCATATCCAAAGATGGGGTTTCTAGCACCAAGTGGCCACGAGATACGGGGCCCCAAAGTCGGTTCGGAAAATGTCATTCTCTGCTGCAGAAAAGTGCTTGACATTTTCCGAACCGACTTTGGGGCCCCGTATTTTGGGGCCACTTGGTGCTAGGAACCCCACCTTTGGCTATGTTGTAGTGCTAGTTCCACTGGGGTTTCCCTTTTACCAAGTGGCCCGAGATACGGGGCCCCAAATTCGGTCAACTGTGTCCATCTGCAGCAATATCATTTCGGGACCCTTTGGGTCCAGAGACCCCACATTTTTTCTGCAACTAGGGGGCATCTAGAAACCCTTAACTACTGAGTTTGAAGTTTGGGGGACCTATGGATGCAAATGGGCACAGTGAGGCATGCAAATGGGCACAGGGAGGCTCCAAATGGGCATTGTTGACCTTCTTTTCCACTTACAGTAGCTGCGCATTTCTCACCCTAGGCTTATACTCGAGTCAATACCTGTAGGTTTTCCCATTTTTTTGTGGTAAAATTAGGTGCAACAGTGTGAGAGAATGAGCCAGCAGCATTTAACCACTTCAGCCCTGGAAGGATTTACCCCCTTAATGACCAGGCCATTTCCTTGCGATACAGCACTGCATTAATTTAACTGACAATTGCGCGGATGTGCGACAATGTACCCAAACAAAATTCACGTCCTTTTTTTTCCCACAAATAGAGATTTCATTTGGTGGTATTTGATCACCTCTGCGGTTTTTAATTTTGCGCTATAAACAAAAATGACCGCCAATTTTGAATTAAAAAAAAAAAACATATTTTTTATTTTCTGCTATAATACATATCCCAAAAAATCTATAAAAAATCTAATTTATTCATGAGTTTAGGCCAATAAGTATTCTGCTACATATTTTTGGTAAAAAAAAAATCCTAATAAGCGTATATTGAGTGGTTTGCACAAAAGTTATAGCGTCTACAAAATAGGGGATAGATTCATGGAATGTATTTATTTTTTTTACTAGTAATAGCTGCGATCAGTGATTTTTAGTGGGACTGCAACATTGTAGCGGACAGATCGGACACCTAACTGACATTTTTTACACTTTTTAGGAACCAGTGAAATTATTGCAGTAATCAGTGCTAAAAATATGCACTGACATTGTATTAATGACACTGGCAGGGAAAGGGGTTAACATCGGGGGCGATCAAGGGGTTAACTGCGTTCCCTGTTTGTGTTTTCTAACTGTAAAACTGGGCAAAACTTTTCTTGGGCCCCCCTCCCCCCCACCACATGCAGTTTTGCTCTCCACCTGCTCTGAGACATACAATAAATAGCAGCTAGACTCCAAATCAGTTTACTGAATCAGACAGCTATTGCGATTGATTGCCAGAGGTCACAGTGTATCATTACCGCTCACTGACTGGTTGCTAGAGGTTACAGCATACATTACGGCTCACTGATTAGTTACTAGAGGTTACAGCACATGATTTCTCCTTGTTGATTGGTTGCTAGAGATTACTGTGGATATGACCTCAGGGGGGCATGATATACATCTGAATGCTGCCGCTATTTACATATGAATGCCACCGCTATTTACATCTGAATGACGGTAATTTACATGTAAACACAGGGTCTGCAGGTGAGTCATCTGTACACAACAATAGGGCAGAGCTGGGCAGCATTAGTAGCAGCACTTCACACTGAGATATTGGGACACAGCACAGGAATAAAATCTCGAGGGACGAGGGAATTTAAACCAGGATAGTTGGCAAGTATGAGGCAGCTGCTTTGGGCCCCACAACAATGACAGGGCCCAGGGCAGCTGCCCCTTTTGCCCTGCCTTAAAAACGTCCCTGTCTGCGGGGAGCGATCGCGGGCCTATCGGAGCGAGCGTGTGCCTATGAAAGCTAGTGCACGAATCGCCGTACCGTTACGGCGATTTGTACAGCCGAGCAACCTTGCTGCAGTACATCTGCAGCAGGTGGTCGGCAAGTGGTTAAAGCTGTAAACTGCAAATGCTGGGATAAAAATTTGATTTTGCTGTGCTTCGTGTCTTATAGTGGAACTTCCCTCTCCCAATCAACATTGATTATTTTTAATTCTCATGCTGCTAGCATTAGTAAATAGATAAGAAATTACATCATATTTTAAACCTTTTTTTTTACATTTCTTTAGTTATTTCCTGTTTTTTTGCCTAGGCAAACAATGTCATAAATACCAGGAGTCTTCAGGAGGGGAGGAGAGGAGGAGGGGTTAGCTAAACACACTCTCCTGCATGCATGATTGAGCTAAGGGCAGATGGATTCCAGGAAGTAAATGGTACATGAATCATTTGCCCTTGCTCAAAATGACCACGGCCAGAAATGCTAGGGGGTTGTTTTTCAAAGTAAACAAAATAAAGTATGGAGACAAGGATGCATGGGAGATTTTGCTTTGAATATTAAAAATAAATGAAATAGTGCTTTTGGTTTTTGGTGCTCAGTATCAGTAAAGATCTGCTTTAATCTGAAAAATGCTGAGGGCTTAATACTACTTTAACCACGTCCCGACCGGCGCACGACGATGTACGTCGGCAGAATGGCACGGGCAGAAAAAAGGGCGTACAGGTATGTCCCCTTTAAGATTGCGCGCCGGTCGCGGGTCCCGCTGACTCGATCGCCGCGGGGATACCCACGATCGTCTCACGGGAAGGCTGAATGGGGAGATGCGGAAGTAAACAGCATCTCCCCGTTCTGCCTAGCAACTAGTGACACTGATCTCTGCTCCCTGTGATTGGAGCAGAGATCAGTGTTCACTAAATCACAGCCACGCCCCCCCCCACAGTTAGTAACAGCTAGGAACACTTAACCCCTACACTGCCACCTAGTGTTTAACCCCTTCACTGCCAGTGTCATTTACACAGGAATCAGTGCATTAAAATAGCACTGATTGCTGTATAAATGACAATGGTCCCAAAAATGTGTAAAAAATGTCCGATGTGTCCGCCATAATGTCGCAGTCACAATAAAACTCGCTGATCTCCGCCATTACTAGTAAAAAAAAAATGATTAATAAAAATGCTATAAAACTATCCCCTATTTTGTAAACGCTATAACTTCTGGTCAAACCAATCAATAATCGCTTATTGCGATTTTTTTTTTTACCAAAAATATGTAGAAGAATATGTATCGGCCTAAACTGAGGGAAAAAAAAAAATTTTTTATTTTTTTTTTTGGGGGATATTTATTATAGCAAAAAGTAAAAAATAATGCGTTTTTTTTTTTTAAAATTGACACTCTTTTTTTGTTTATATCGCAAAAATAAAACCGCAGGGGCAATCAAATACCACCAAAAGAAAGCTCTATTTGTGGGAAAAAAAGGACGTAAATTTTGTTTGGGAGCCACGTTGCACGACCGCGCAATTGTCAGTTAAAGTGACGCATTGCAGAATCGCAAAAAGTGATCTGGTCTTAAGCCAGCAAAATGGTCCTGTCTGAAAGTGGTTAACAATGATGGTAAATTGCCACATTTGTGACTTGTTTTGTTGGCTTTATTACACAAATAATGTGGGGAGAACTATTACACTCAAAATGTAGAGGAAATAAAAGCTTCACCAGAGAACTAGGCAAAGGACCACACTGTGCAATGCCTTTTTACAATTTTAAAGAAATTTCAGTTTAAGAAGTTGATGATCTTGCATGATGACCAGGTTGGGAAAATACAAACTGATCAACCATTTCCCACCGGATGTGTTTTGGTTCAGCCTGACGTTTTTATTACAGAATATTGCATAGGAACATAATTTCTTAAGTTGTGAAATACGGAAAAGACCACTAGATGATCAGACAGGGTTGAGCAATGTTATCCTAACCACACACTTCCTTTTTATCTTCTATAGTGAATCTTAGTGCTGGGCATAAACTAACCATATTTTAAATCTTTCTTTGGTAAAATAGTGCTATCCTTGCTGAAGAAAGCGTAGAGCCTTTTCACAGCAACAGACCTATGAAAACCTTATAAGATCTGCTTCTAGCTTTTTCCATAAATCCTTCCAGGCGTTACTTTTTGAGGAACATCAATTAGTCGCTCTTCAGACACCATATAAGACTGAGAACTTCATGGCTCGGTGCTGAAGCAAGTCATGAATGGCACACATTCAGTTTGATTTGTTGCCAGCGCATCTCCATCCTAAAATGGAAATTTATTGTACAAAGCAGTTAGAAAAAGTGCAATGTGATGTTTCAGAACTATGCGGGGATCCTCTTCATCACGACATACACTCACAAACACGCATGCTCGGAAGCAGAAGCGGTCGGTCTTGTAAACTAGCGTTCGTAATGGAGAATTAACATTTGTGACGCGGCAAATTATGAAATCTCGAAATGCAGTGCACAATTCTCTCCTTTAATGGGATAATAGACTTTTTTTTCTAGTGATATCAAGAATAATATTATTATGTTTTTTTTTTTTTCGTTTGGGCAAGTTACCACAACACCATTATCCCGTAGTTTTTAAGATTAAAGATACAACTATGTTCGTGTCCCTTGTCAATTTTACATTGTATTTTTTAAAATGTAACTGCCTACTCCCAAACTGTCATTTGAAGTAAAACACATCCAAGTATTATTCTCCACAATTGTATTTATTGTGCATTAAAAAAAGAAAACAAATAAAATTAGACATGCTATCTGCCAATAGAACTTAACCAAAAAGTGCATTCTATGCATCCAAAAATGTAGAAAATATACCGAATCAAATCATTATTCAACCAAAAAAATAATGTCAAAGCAATAACTCCAAGGCCAATAATAAATAACACGTTATCTCCTCCGATTCCTCAACATGTCTGGTTGACGAGCGGCTGTTCAGAAACAAACTGAAAAACATGAAATTAAAAGCGCAAACTGAAAAGTGCTAAATGAAAAACGCGAAAAGAAAAGCGCGAATCAATACTCACCAAGCTTTTACTAACATTAAAATTAGCAGAAGGAGCCCAAAGGGTGGCGCTAAAGAGCTGAAAAACCACGTAGTACGTCCAGTACGTCACTACATTCGTAATTGTTGGCCAACAATTGTGTGGCCGTTTGTATGCAAGACAGGTTTGGGCCAACGCCCTTCGGACAAAATTATACAGTTCTGTTGGCCAACAATCCGATCATGTGTACGAGGCTTGAGTCTCTGCCAGTGACAAGATCGACATTACCGATGATTCAAGAAACAGAGAGAAAGGGAGTACCAGAGGGAAGTGCATTTCCATTACTGACTGCAGATGATTAGACACAGCTTAAGGTAGATTGAGTTCTCTGACTTAAACATAGCAGCAATGTTTGCAGGATAACTTTAGTGTCTTACTGATTTGCTTTTACTTGCTTAGAATTTTTGGAAAGCCAAACTAGATAAGTAATACATTTTAATTTCTTATAAGTCTGATTTATGGGTAAATCTAATGAAAACATATAGTTGCTGTTGTTATATATAAAAAACACTCTTCAATGTCCCTGACTTCACACATCCCTGTCCACCAGGAATTGCACAGCCCCAGTGAAGTCATGGAAGGCCACAGTGTAAGGATTTCTGTAATGACATCATTGGGAAACATTTCTGTTCCAAGATCCATTCCTTGCCTATTTTATAACCAGGATTGTTCACAACTTACAATAATGTTATTTCTGGAATTAGTCAGAGGATTTGTTTAATTACTTTATTCAGGTTTATATTAACTGGTGGAAACTTTATAGAAACAATTACTGTGTTTTTTCTTTACAAAGTGGATTGTATTTTTGCACAAAACATGACATCAGACCTGTTTTATGGCTGAACTCAACAAATCTCGGCTCTTTATACTCTCCAAGATAGGGTTGAATGACCTGAATTGCTCAATTAGAGGGATTGTTGTACACAAAACAGAGTTCCAGTTATAAACCAGTTATAAATTATAATATGAAGCCCCCCCCCCCCCCCATGATATCTGTTGCTGAATTTATATTGTTAACTTCTCTACAGGGAGTTGAGGAGCTAATTGAGCCATCTCTCTTCTATTCCCTCTTGTTTCTGGAGGCATATAGTATCTGTGTTGTGATTGGTCCTTGCTGAATGTCAGTCAGAAGCTGATATTGAATATGACATATTTCATGTTGGGAGCCCAAGAAAACTCCCCTGCCCTCAGCGCAGAATTTATAATTGTGGATGTTGGAAGGCCAAGTGCAGCTTCCAGATTGTGCCTGGCATTTTGTATGGCCGCACAGTCATCTTTGCAGTTGTGGTTGTCTTATTGCCAGATTTTCCATTCTTCCTGTGTGACATTCAGAGAAATTTTGACTAATCTATAGGCAAAATGCACCATACATACTGTGCCGGATTAAACTCTGTGGAGGCCCCTAGACAGTCAAAACCTTGGGGCCCCTTCTCAGGTTTCTGGAGGTTCCTTGCATGCACGCTCTAGTTGGATAACATGGAAATAAGTAGTGTGCACTTCAGCCAATAGATCGAGATGACCATCACTATTATGCATTACACGTACATAGGTTTCACCAAAATGTTTTATAATCTAATAGCTGAAAGAAGATGAGCTTTTAACCACTTTCAGACCGGACCAATTTGCAGCCAAAGGACCAGGCCCCTTTTTTGCGATTCGGCACTGCGTCGCTTTAACTGACAATTGCGCGGTCTTGCGACGTGGCTCCCAAACAAAATTGACGTCCTTTTTTTCCCACAAATATTTCTTTTGGTGGTATTTGATCGCCCCTGCGGTTTTTATTTTTTGCGCTATAAACAAAAATAGAGCGACAATTTTGAAAAAAATGCATTATTTTTTACTTTTTGCTATAATAAATATCCCCAAAAAATATATTAAAAAACATTTTTTTCCTCAGTTTAGGCCGATACGTATTCTTCTACATATTTTTGGTAAAAAAAATCGCAATACGCGATTATTGATCTGTTTGCGCAGAAGTTATAGCGTTTACAAGATAGGAGATAGTTTTATAGCATTTTTATTAATAATTTTTTTTTATTAGTAATGGCGGAGATCTGCGATTTTTTTTGTGACTGCGACATTATGGCGGACACATCGGACGTTTTTGACACATTTTTGGGACCATTGTCATTTTTACAGCAATTAATGCTATTTAAATGCATTGATTCCTGTAAAAATGACACTGGCAGTTTAGGGGTTAACCACAAGGGGGCAGTGTAGGGGTTAAGTAGGCCTAGGGGTGTGTTTCTTACTGTGGGGGGGGCGTGGCTGTCAGCTAGTGAATGCTGATCTCTGCTCCAATCACAGGGAGCAGAGATCAGCGTCACTAGTTGCTAGGCAGAACGGGGAGATGCTGTTTATCTCGGCATCTCCCCATTCAGCCGTCCCGTGAGACGATCGCGGATGTCCCCGCGGCGATCGAGTCCGCGGGGACCGCGATCGGACTCACGGGGGTCCCGACCGGCGCGGGAGCGCGCCGCTCCCGATGGCACGGACAGGCAGAAAGGAGGGACTTATATATACGCCCTCCTGCCTGTACGTGCCATTCTGTCGACGTACATCTGTGTGCGCCGGTCGACAAGTGGTTAAGAGGCAAACTGATGTGAACCTGATGTCTATGGTTTATGTACTTTAAGTTGTTATTGGGTACTTTACAATAATATAGTATTTTCTCTATAGAGTCTTTAATGTACTGTAAAGTTTTTGTTTCGTTGGGTGTTTCATTGCGTTGACTAATTTTTTTCTATATTTTGTAAGCAATTTAGGAAAGCTTCATTGTAATTTTCTTTCAAGATCAAGTCAATTTTCTTTTAATCAATTGCCCTTAAATGGCCAGTGCCTACTCTGCCTGTTTGGTAATCCGGCACTGCATACAAAGGCTGATAATTAATAGACAAGATCTTTTCAGCTTCAATCTGGTCTGATCCATGGATGGGGAGCTTTATCCTTTGTAATGACTATGCACTTTCTTTAACATAAGACCAGTGCCTGTATCTAGTAGAACTTACTATATTTTGACTGAAAATTGATTAGCATTGATGAGGATATGAATGGCTAATCACTGCATAGCTTGCTTGCTACATAGCAATGTAGCTTACTCACAACATAGACATCTTACTTTGTTAACATATTCTGCAGAATTATTTTTCTAGTTACTTGTAGTATAACATTGTCCTAACACAACGTTTCTTAACCAGGGTGCCGCGGCACCCAGGGGGGCCTTCTGGGCTCATCAGGGATGCCTTACCCTTTCCTAAATTTTTGCACAGCGTCATAAATTTTCATTGTGCAGACGGGCCAGCTGAGGACTCTGATGTGAGGAAGGGGGCTAAGAAATCTGATGTGAAGTGGGGGAGTGAGGAACAGTGTTGCTAACCATCAGTATTTTTACTGGCAGCCAGTAAAAAACAGGCAATTTTTCCTGCCTGTAAAAGCCAGCAAAAGGAAAAAGTTGCCAGTAAAAAATATGGCTGTGATGTTCGGCTCGGTCCAGGGCCGCCCGAGACCATCCGAGCGCCCGCTAAAGTCTGTTCGGGTAGCTCTGGTGGAGGCGGTGTCCGAGAGTGTGATGTGGTGTCATGGTGCAATGGAGCAAAGCAGAGCGGCCAGAGCCTTGTGTGTGGGTCTGCAGGACAGGAACAGGGCAGGTCAGGAGCGGGACTGTCAGTGCTGTTTAGACTGGAGTGGCCCGAAGGAATCACCTTTTGGCTTGGAGAGAGACTGTCACTGTGACTCAGGACGGGGACATGTCGTGCCGGTGAGAAGTCAGCATCATCTGTGCTGCTGCACACTTCTTTCATTATCCCTGTGAAAGTCAACTTCATGTGTGTGTGTGCCTTCCTATTCTAATTTATTTCCCTCCTGAGTCCTGTCCCTGAGCTACTTACCGGTACTTACTATACCGTATTGAAAATAAAATAAGAAATATGTTTTTTTTCCCTAATATCTACCTTAAATCACATTGCTAATTGCATAGTGTACTTGTTTGTAGCCTAAATACAAAAATTTGCACAAAACTGTAATTTTAGGAAATTTTGGGTGTCGTTTCAGTAAATTTCAATCTGGTAGGTTGGCAACACTGATGGGGACTGATTTAAAATAGTGGAAACGAGCACTCTGTTGTGAAAGGGGGCTGAAGTCTGAGGATTCTGATGTCAAAGTAGGGAGCTTCGGATGTTGTGGAGGGACCTCATATTGGACTGGGGTGCCTCAAGATTTTTGCATACTTTTAAAGGTTTCCATCCCTAAAAAAAAATATTGAGAAGCATTGTCCTAACATTATGTATGCAGTTTTAGAGTTTGAAAACCTATGTTTTGTGACTGGCATGTAGAGCAATCATATTAAAACAATGTTTGTCTACGGCATTCGATTTTTACGTTTTACATAATGATTGTGCTTTAAATTATATTTTACAAAAGAGCTGGAGTTGGGTTTCAGTTTTACAAGCTGATTAATATCACAATCTTGGTTATCTCCCAATGTGGGTTCTATTTTTTTTTTTTTTTGTGGTGATCAAAGTCAATACTTCAAGTGCATTTACAATGTGTAACAATATTTTTCTCTTTCATGAATAGTGATAATCAGCCCACTTGTTCACCCACTGGAAAAAGCCCATAATGAAAGCCAAGTCAGAGCTTTGTTTTTAGAGGCAGTCACGCCACATTTAAAATGACTGTGTGCAGCAAACTACTGCAAATCTTCAATTAAGTCTCATCTTAATATAATGAATTTGTGATTTTAAGACGTGTAGGTTTGGTGACAGCCTTGAGAAGGACTCTGTCAAGTCTACGATACGTCAAGTGAAACCTGGCATTGTGTGAAACAATTCTCACTGCACAATGCAGCCAAATGTTATCTTTGTAAGATATATGCAAATGTGAAGTGCACGGCTCATTTACATCATGTCTGTGGATAACAGTACTTGTTGTCAGAGTCGGACATGTATTCGTTTTCTTTTGTGCTCTGTAGTGTATAGAAGAGGGGGCTAACTGGAAGCCTTTGTTTGCAGGTTCCGTTAATGACCAGCCTTTAACACCCATGACAATAAAATTAGCTTTCAAGCGGTTGTTTACATTGTGAATTTACCTCTTTCTATCTCTGGCCTTGTTGTAACGCTTTTAAATATGCAAACAAAAGAAGACATGAAAATTACAGAATCGACTTCTAAAACTATTTCAACAAGAGCTGTACAGTAAGTAGCATAGGGGGCAGATAGATGAGTCCAAAGTCATATTTAAAAGGAGAAAGATTAACAAAGCAGAACTGCCATCAAAAAATACAAAAGTAAATAGCTAAAAGTGAACAAACCATTAGACATGTGCACGCTGAAATATTTTGTTTCGGAATTTTGTTTTTCGTCCGAAAAATACATTTACCGTATTTATCGGCTTATAACACGCATCGGCGTATAACACGCACCCCAAGTTTAGGAGGGAATTTTAAGGAAAAAAAGTTTTAGGAGAGAAGTTTAGGGAAAAAAAAAACTTACATTTAAGCGTCATTGCAGCTTGCCCAGTGTCATTTGCAGCCTGCCCAGCGTCATTTGCAGCTTGTCCAGCGTCATTTGCAGCTTGCCCAGCGTCATTTGCAGCCTTGCCCAGCGTCATTTGCAGCCTGCCCAGCGTCATTTGCAGCTTGCCCAGTGTCATTTGTAACTTGCCCAGTGTCATTTTTAGCTTGCCCAGTGTCATTTGCAGCTTGCAAGCGTCATTTGTAGCTTGCCCAGTGTCATTTGCAGCTTGCCAGCGTCATTTGTAGCTTGCCCAGTGTCATTTGCAGTTTGCCAGCGTCATTTGCAGCCTTGCCGACGTTTAAATTTCCCGCCGCCGAGACAGACCGCGCATGCGCCGCCGAAAAAGACTGAACCGCGGCCGAAAAATGCCGAAGCGCGGCCGAAAAAGACCAAGCCGACTGTTCGGCTCCGCTCGGAGTCCTGCCTCCCTGCTGTTTCGGGAGCGAGCGCAGGGAGGCAGGACTACGAGCGCAGCTGAACAGTCGGCTTCGGTCTTTTTCGGCCACGCTTCGGCCTTTTTTGGTCGCGGTTCGGTCTTTTCCGGCCGTGGTCGCTATTTTTCGGCGCCGCAACCAATTTTTGTCATTTTTTTGGGGGGTATCGGCGTATAACACGCACCCACGGCTTTCACCCGATTTTAAGGGGGAAAAAATGCGTGTTATACGCCGATAAATACAGTATTTATTTACTCCCGAAATTTGTTTTTATTTATTTTGTTTTGTTAAAAAATGCATTCGTCCGAAAATCCGAAATAATTAAGGTCGAATCTGTCATTGAAGGCTTATGGTGTCTGTCGAATGTTCTAAGAAGATTCGATGGAGCAGCTAAACTGTACGACGCCACAATCGTACATTTCCGATTGAATGTTCTGCCTACAAGCTATAGTAGAATTCTAATGTTGTATGACACTAGTAATAATTATATTTATTAAATATTATTACTAGTCAACCAACATTAGAATTCTTCTATAGCCTATGGGCGGAGCATTTGACCATAAATGTCGGCTTGCGGCGACTGCTTCCTCGAATCTTCATGTCAAATCTTTTCGAATAATCTTGGACTAATAGAGTTAGGTTAGGCACATTCAACCTTTTTTGGTATTGTCTCTATAATGTCGAATCTTTTTTCTCTATGTCGAATCTTTTCTCTCTATGTAGAATAATCTTGGACTAATAGAGTTAAGGTTAGGCACATTCGACCACAGGTTCGATGGACACAGATCACTATTGTCAGCGTCATGTCGAATCCCATCTATATCGAACTATTCCAACGAAAATAAAGCATTTGTTTATGTCGGATCTTTTGGTTTTTCGGATTCTGCACGTTTGTTAAAACAATTACGAAAATACCTGAAATTCGGACGAAAATGCATTCGGACGAAAACGAATGCACATGTCTACAAACCATAATGCCCCGTACACACGGTCGGAAATTCCGACGGAAAATGTCCGATTGGACCATGTTGTCAGAAAATCCTGCCGTGTGTGGGCTCCATCGGACTTTTTCCGTCTGAAAAATTTGAGATCCTGCTCTCAAATTTTCCGACAACAAAATCCGATCTGACTTTTTCCGATCGTGTGTAGAGAATTCCGACGGACAAAATGCCACGCATGCTCAGATCAAATTACGAGACCAAAGCTATTGGCTACTAGCCTCTACGTAGTTCCGGCGTACGCAACGAACAGCACCACGTTCAGAAGGATCGGATTTTCCGTCAACTTTGTCCTACCGTGTGTATGCAACACCAGTGTCGAACAAAATCCATCGGAAAAATTCCGACGGATTTTGTGGTCGGAATTTCCGACCGTGTGTAAGGGGCATAATATTTGTAATTCTGATCAGCCAGTTATGTATTTTACACGCTTCTGCCAGACTGCATAGCCAGCAGATTCCACTATTTATTTCAGCTTTGAAGGTACTTCTGCTAGCTCATGGTGGATTGAGAGGGTTGGGGAGTTTTTTTTCCCAACATCAACTCTTTAAAGTAAACCTGACATCTTCTTTTGCTGACCTTCTGCTCTAAAATGCTAATTGACTACTTTACTAACTAGTTAAAGACTAGGGCGATGGATTACATATACAATGAGACTTTTATGCCCCGTACACACGATTGGAAATTCCGCCAGCAAAAGTCCGATGTGAGCTTTTGGTCGGAAATTCCGACAGTGTGTATGCTCCATCGGACTTTTGCTGGCGTAATTCCCGCCAGAAAAAGATTGAGAGCAGGTTCTCAATTTTTCGGTCGGAAAAAGTTCTGATCGGAAATTCCAATCGCCTGTACCAAAATTCCTACGCATGCTTGGAAACAATTCAACGCATGCTCTGGAGCATTGAACTTCATTTTCTCAGCTTGTCGTAGTGTTGTACGTCACCGCGTTCTTGACGAAAGTTCAGAGAACTTTTGTGTGACCATGTGTATGCAAGACAAGTTTTTTCCGATGGAAAATCTGTTTGTGTGTACCAAAGGGTGCCAAAGATAAAAATCTAATATTTGTATTTAAAAAAAAAAAAAGACACTTTATTCCAACATTTTTCACAATAACATGTTTCACATAATATAGGTTACTTTAAAATTTCACAAAAAAATGTCACTTTAAATCTGTTGATGTGGAAGGGGTCTTTGAATATCGTTGTATTATGTATATATTAAAAAAAAAAAAAAATGTATATATATAAAAAATATAAATATATATATATATATATATATATATATATATATATATATATATATTCTATTCACTATATTACCAAAATGAATGAGACGCCTGCCTTTACATGCACATGAACTTTAATAGCATCCCAGTCTTAGTCTGTAGGGTTCAATATTGAGTTGGCCCACCCTTTGCAACTCTCTGGGAAGGCTGTCCACAAGGTTTAGTAGTGTGTCTATGGGAATGTTTGACCATTCTTCCAGAAGTGCATTTGTGAGGTCAGGCACTGATGTTGGACGAGAAGGCCTGGCTCGCAGTCTCTGCTCTAATTCATTCTAAAGGTGTTCTATCGGGTTGAAGTCAGGACTCTGTGTAGGTCAGTTCCTCCACCCCAAACTCGCTCATCAATGTCTTTATAGATCTTGTTTGTGCACTGGTGCTCAGTCAGGTTGGAACAGGAAAGTGTTCCCACAAAATTGGAAGCATGAAATTGTCCAAAATGTCTTAGTATGCTGATTTACTTCACTGGAACTAAGGGGCCAATCCCAACCCCTGAAAAACAACCCCACATCATAATCCCCCCTCCACCAAATGATTTGGACCAGTACACAAAGCAAGGTCCATAAAGACATGGATGAGCGAGTCTGGGGTGGAGGAACTTGACTGGCCTGCACAGAATCCTGACCTCAACCCGATAGAACACCTTTCAGATGAATTAGAGCGGAGACTGCGAGCCAGGCCTTCTCGTGCCCATCAGTGCCTGACCTCACAAATGGGCTTCTGGAAGAATAGTCAACATTCCCATAGACACACTCCTAAACTTTGTGGACAGCCTTCTCAGAAGAGTTGAAGCTGTTATAACTCAATATTGAACCCTACGGACTAAGACAGGGATGCCATTAAAGTTCATGTGCGTGTAAAGGCAGGCATCCCAATACTTTTGGTAAAATTGTGTATATTACAGTACATTTACAGATTGAAATATTTCTCGGCTATTTATTTGGCGTACCTGGCAGCTGAGACATAGGATTTTCAGCCTGCGAAACATCAAGGTCAATTTTAAGAACACTAGGAATGCGGGGAAATGGAAGAGAGCTGAATTAATGTCTTTAAAGACTTCAACATGAAATCAAAACGAATAAACTTGTCTCCAGCTTGAATGTATCCTCTGTGCCTCTCATGCCATTTGTCACACATAACAACAGTCAAATGTCAGTTTTCATCATACAGGAAATACTCGGAATTCTGCTCTACTCTTTCTCTGTTTTGTTTGTGCTGTCAACCAGGCACTCCAGTGTGCAGTGATTATCAAAAATAGTACCTCAGGCTACAGCGGAAGTGAGACAGAGCATGCATAAAGACCTGCTCACATTATCTATATTTTTACCATGCGCAACTCATTTTACCAATTTTTTTTTTTTTAATCATGTTCAGTATATTGTTTTTAACATGGACCTGAACTCAAAAAGTAAAGATTTGCTATCTTATAGGGCATCTAAAAAATGTTATTGTGCCTAAACAGTATCTTGAAAAATCTTCCTCTTGTCTTGAGTACCTGCTTAACCGCTTCAGCCTCGGAAGATTTTTCCCCCTTCCTGACCAGAGCACTTTTTTGCGATACGCACTGCGTCGCTTTAACTGACAATTGCGCGGCAGTGCGACGTTACACCCAAACAAAATTGACGTCCTTTTTTCCCCACAAATAGAGCTTTCTTTTGGTGGTATTTGATCACCTCTGCAATTTTTTATTTTTTTGCACTATAAACAAAAAAAGAGCGCCAATTTTGAAAAAAAACGCAATATTTTTTTCTTTTAGTTATAATAACCCCCCCCAAAAAAATGTGTATATATATATATATATTTTTGCTATAAATATATATATATATATATATATATATATGAGGAAATATATATATATATATATATATATATATATATATATATATAATATATATAAAAATTTCCTCAGTTTAGGCCCATACGTATTCTTCTACATATTTTTGTTAAAGAAAAATCGCAATAAGCGTATATTGATTGGGTTGCACAAAAGTTATAGCGTCTACAAAAAGGGGGATAGTTTTATGGCATTTCTATTATGATTTTTTTTTATTAGAATGGCGGCGATCTGCGATTTTTATCGTGACTGCGACATTATGGCGGACACATCGGACACTTTTGACACTATTTTGGGACCATTTTTATTTATACAGCGATCAGTGCTATACAAATGCACTGATTACTGTGTAAATGACACTGACAGGAAAGGGATTAACCACTAGGGGGCGATGAAGGGGTTAAGTGTGTCCTAGGGAGTGATTTAACTGTGGGGGGGATGGGCTTCCACTCACATGATAGCGATCACTGCTCCCGATGACAGGGAGCAGTGATCTCTGTCATGTTACAAGGCAGAACAAGGAAATGCCTTGTTTACATAGGCACTTCCCGGTTCTGCAGCTCCGTGACATGATCACGGGACACCAGCGGACATCGAGTCTGCCGATCCCACGGGCACGGTCATGCTCTACATGGCGCGTGTGCCTGCTGGCCCCGCCAATTGAATGGGACGTACAGGTACGCCCATTTGTCCACCACTGCCTTTGTGCCGACGTATATCGGAGTGTAGCAGTCGTTAAGTGCTTAAACACTTCCCACACGCTGTAGGCATATGACGTCCTGGACTTTGAGTGGGGATGTCTGAATGATGCCTACAGCTACAGGCATCATTCAGATATCATTTTTTTTTTCCACCGGTGATTCCCTGCACTGTAAAAACAATCATAGTGGCTGTTCAGGGGATGTCCCCTCCCGCACTTGCTACCGGCTCGACCATGCGATCAGTGAGCCGGAGAAAGAATCCACCGGTGGCAGAAATACACTATAGAGAATACCACAGTTGTTGCTGTGTTTTTTTGTACAACCTGCTTTCCAGAATGCTGGCGTATGCTTGACTACACTACTGATGCAACAGTTTTGTAACCCGGAACACCAAACATGTTGCTTATTTTAATCCATAAATTAAGTCAGTCAGTTAACTGCAAATGATGTCTGGGAAACATGACAATGCTGTGTCTGTCAGGCTGGGTCCACACCTATGCGAATTGGATGCGGGTAGGGTTTCCCCGCATCCAATTCGCATGACAGGAGATTGTGACCGGTTCTATATGGAGCTGGTTCACATATCTCCATCGTGGCTGTGGAGCGGCTTGTGCGTCTTTGGCTCCGTTTCAGGGTCGAATGCAGGCAAAAATTTGTCCCTGATTTGTCCCTGAAACGGAGAACCCCTGCTGCGAGCCGCATCCGTCAGAGGTGTGAACCCAGCCTGAAGGTTTTCATTTATCCAGCTTATAGTATAGATAAGTAGTAGTCAGACGTATTCATTTGGACTTGTTTTGTAATGTTGAGAACCATCCACCATTTATCCAAATAGCTTCCCCACTTTAAAAAAAACACCTGGATGAGTCGTGAAGCATCTTCAACGTTACCGAAGTCCAGTTGAATGTGACTAACTACTACTAACTACAGCAATGCTAAATTCAGAAAGATCTCTAATGCCGCGTACACACGAGCAGATTTTCCGTCGGAAAAATCTTGGATGGTTTTTCCGATGGAATTCCGCTCAAGCTGGACTTGCATACACACGGTCACACAAGCTGAACTTTCGACCGTCAAGAAGGCGGTGACGTACAACACTACGACGAGCCGAAAAAATTAAGTTCAATGCTTTCGAGCATGCGTCAAATTTTTTCCGAGCATGCGTAGGAATTGGTACAGACGATCAGAATTTTTTTCCTGACCGAAAAATAGAGAACCGGCTCTCAATCTTTTGCTGACGGGAATTCCGCTAGCAAAAGTCAGATGGAGCATACACACGGTCGGAATTTCCGACCAAAAGGTCACATCGGACTTTTGCTGGCGGAATTTTCGCTCGTGTGTACGCGGCATAAGTTTTTTTAATCTGAGTTCTATGTAGACCACAGCATCCAGATTCCAGAGGGCCTGCTAGGTTGGTTAGTCTGATTACTAAAGTCCATTGAACCTTCCAAAGCTAGATTAAAGAATATGTAAACCTAACATGTACCTGCTGTACCATATACTTGTTAAATTGTATATTGCTTCCTTTGTGTGAAATAACTTGTGTTCCTTGAAGTCCCTCTGCTTTCCTATTAAAAGCTGACCACACTAGTCATGAGAGCACAGAATGGCTAGTTTTCTGGCTGTGCTGAGAACTCAGCCCCCTCTCCTCCAATGATCAGACTTGCCCTGACACCCCCACCTTGCTGCTCAGCCATTCACTGGGAAGACCAATGTGCTGCCTCTTCTCCTCCCCCTGCTCTCTGAGCTCCTTATGCAGCTGAGAATAGAGTGTGTGTGATCACTTATAAAAAAAGGGGGGGGGGAGTATTTATAATGTTTTTTTATCTATACACAAATGTTTTGCCTTTCATTTCTATTTTTCTTGTCAAAATATTTTATTATGTATTCAAAGGTAAATTATACAAGTGTACAATATAATCTGTTATCAATCAAATTAATGAAGCTCAGTTATATGAATGCAAAGAACAGTATAGATTGCTATTATATATTATTAAATAAAAGTAATAAAGTTATAAGCAACTGTTGATCTGTATTTGAATGGAATATCTTAATTTATACAATTATAACTGTAAAAATTCTATATGATCATAGGTAGCATATGTGGGAGCTTCCAAATTCAAGAAGTAAATATGGATATAAATAAAGATAAGAAGGGTAGAAGGAACGAGAGAGATGTATAGAGAAAGGGTAATGAGTTCTGCAGGGTTCGGTCGGGAGCCACCACAACGTTCTTGGACAACCATATTTGAAACGAAACCTATCAAAGGTACTACCATGGTAATAGTACTCTGTTATCAAATGTTGATGGCAAAAAAATTTCTATCCAAGGTTGCCAGATTTTTTCGTATTTAGGGATTTGGTCCGTTTCAAGAGCTAACATTTTTACTTGTATCGTAGTATTATACATTCTATTCACAGTCTCATTGACTTCCAAAGTCGAGGACCTCCACGCTTTTGCCAGCGTTTGTTTTGTCGCCGTAAAAAGCTGTATCAACAATTTAAAGTGCCTACGCGATAAGAATTCTGGTTTTAAATTGAGTAGGGCCATTGTAGGGTCCAGATGTAATTTCATTTTGAGTAATTTAGATGCAATGTTAAAAAATGTCCTTCCAGAAGGCTTGTGCAATAGGGCAACCCCACCAAATATGAAAATAAGTACCCAAACCTGTACAACCACGATAACATTGAGCCGAATAATTTTGGATATATTTAGCTACCCTGACTGGTACAAGGTACCATCTTGTTAGTACCTTGTAGTTGGCCTCCATTGTAGACATGTGCAAAAGGAAAAAATTCGTTTCGTTTAGTTTCGTTTTAATTAATTAATTTCGTTTAGTTAGATTCGTTACATTTGTTAAATTAGTTTTCGGATTTCGTTTAGTTTTCGACCGATTTTCGAATTCGAAAATATTTTGCGACCCGACTTTGGGTCCACGTATCTCGGGGTTACTGGGTGATAGAAACACCAAATTTGGATATGTAGTATTGCTAGTTCTACTGAGTTTGCATACCAAATTTGGGGTTTCTAGCTACAAGTGGCCCCGAGATATGTGGCCCCAAAGTCGGGTCGAAAAATGTTCTTCTCTGCTGCAGAAAAGTGCTTGACATTTTGTGACCCGACTTTGGGGCCACGTATCTCGGGGCCACTTATAGCTAGAAACCCCAAATTTGGTATGCAAACACAGTAGAACTAGCACTACAACCTCTCCAAATTTGGGGTTTCTATCACCAAGTAACCCCGAGATACGTGGACCCAAAGTCGGGTCGCAAAATATTTTCGAATTCGGTTGAAAAAATTTCAAATGCAGTTGAAATATTTTCAAATCTGGTTGAAATTATTTCAACTGCATTAGAAACTATTTCAACCAGATTTGAAAATATTTCATCTGCATTAGAAACTATTTCTATCACCAAGTAACCCCAAGATACGTGGACCCAAAGTCGGGTCACAAAATATTTTCGAATTCGGTTGAAATAGTTTCAAATGCGGTTGAAATCATTTCAAATGCAGGTGAAATAATTTCAAATCATGTTGATACTATTTCAAGCGGATTCGAAAATATTTTGCAACCCGACTTTGAAAAAAAAAATGAAATTGATTCTAACAGTCTGCAGAAGATCTGCAAAAAAAAAAGAAGTGAAATGGCTGTTAATAGTCTACAGGAGATCTGCTATTAAATTATATATGTTTTTTTTTATTCTGTTCTAATCTTTTCTATTTGAATTATAAATTTTGGAAGATGGTTATTTATTATATACATCTGTCACATAAAAAAAAAAAAAGATGTGAAATGGCTGTCACGGATGTCGATCGCAAGGCAAGTACATATGCTGTATGTCATTGTCCACTTGCCACAACACCTGCCACAAGTGCCAAGACACCTGCCACGATTGCCACATGACCTGCCACGAGTGCCACGTGACCGACCACAAGTGCCACGTGACCTGCCCCGTGACCAAGTTGTGGATTGTCCACTTGCCATGTCACCTGCCACAAGTTATGGGGTTCCTAGCACCAAGTGACCCCCAGATATGGGGGATATGTCAAGTACTTTTCTACAGCAGAGAATTACATTTTGTGACCCGACTTTGAGGCCACGTATCTCGGGGCAACTTAAAGCTAGAAACCAGTAGAACTAGCACTATAACCTCTCCAAATTTGTGGTTTCTATCACCAAGTAACCCCGAGATACGTGGACCCAAAGTCGGGTCACAAAATATTTTCGAATTCGGTTGAAATAGTTTCAAATGCGGTTGAAATCATTTCAAATGCAGTTGAAATAATTTCAAATCATGTTGATACTATTTCAAGCGGATTCGAAAATATTTTGCGACCCGACTTTGAAAAAAAAAAAAAATGAAATTGATTCTAACAGTCTGCAGAAGATCTGCAAAAAAAAAGAAGTGAAATGGCTGTTAATAGTCTACAGGAGATCTGCTATTAAATTATATATGTTTTTTTATTCTGTTCTAATCTTTTCTATTTGAATTATAAATTTTGGAAGATGGTTATTTATTATACACATCTGTCACATAAAAAAAAAAGATGTGAAATGGCTGTCACGGATGTCGGTCGCAAGGCAAGTACATATGCTGTATGTCATTGTCCACTTGCCACAACACCTGCCACAAGTGCCAAGACACCTGCCACGATTGCCACATGACCTGCCACGAGTACCACGTGACCGACCACAAGTGCCACGTGACCTGCCCCGTGACCAAGTTGTGAATTGTCCACTTGCCATGTCACCTGCCACAAGTTATGGGGTTCCTAGCACCAAGTGACCCCCAGATATGGGGGATATGTCAAGTACTTTTCTACAGCAGAGAATTACATTTTGTGACCCGACTTTGAGGCCACGTATCTCGGGGCAACTTAAAGCTAGAAACCAGTAGAACTAGCACTATAACCTCTCCAAATTTGGGTTTCTATCACCAAGTAACCCCGAGATACGTGGACCCAAAGTCGGGTCACAAAATATTTTCGAATTCGGTTGAAATAGTTTCAAATGCAGTTGAAATCATTTCAAATGCAGGTGAAATAATTTCAAATCATGTTGATACTATTTCAAGCGGATTCGAAAATATTTTGCAACCCGACTTTGAAAAAAAAAAATGAAATTGATTCTAACAGTCTGCAGAAGATCTGCAAAAAAAAAAGAAGTGAAATGGCTGTTAATAGTCTACAGGAGATCTGCTATTAAATTATATATGTTTTTTATTCTGTTCTAATCTTTTCTATTTGAATTATAAATTTTGGAAGATGGTTATTTATTATACACATCTGTCACATAAAAAAAAAAGATGTGAAATGGCTGTCACGGATGTCGGTCGCAAGGCAAGTACATATGCTGTATGTCATTGTCCACTTGCCACAACACCTGCCACAAGTGCCAAGACACCTGCCACGATTGCCACATGACCTGCCACGAGTACCACGTGACCGACCACAAGTGCCACGTGACCTGCCCCGTGACCAAGTTGTGGATTGTCCACTTGCCATGTCACCTGCCACAAGTTATGGGGTTCCTAGCACCAAGTGACCCCCAGATATGGGGGATATGTCAAGTACTTTTCTACAGCAGAGAATTACATTTTGTGACCCGACTTTGAGGCCACGTATCTTGGGGCAACTTAAAGCTAGAAACCAGTAGAACTAGCACTATAACCTCTCCAAATTTGTGGTTTCTATCACCAAGTAACCCCGAGATACGTGGACCCAAAGTCGGGTCACAAAATATTTTCGAATTCGGTTGAAATAGTTTCAAATGCGGTTGAAATCATTTCAAATGCAGGTGAAATAATTTCAAATCATGTTGATACTATTTCAAGCGGATTCGAAAATATTTTGCGACCCGACTTTGAAAAAAAAAAATGAAATTGATTCTAACAGTCTGCAGAAGATCTGCAAAAAAAAAAGAAGTGAAATGGCTGTTAATAGTCTACAGGAGATCTGCTATTAAATTATATATGTTTTTTTTTATTCTGTTCTAATCTTTTCTATTTGAATTATAAATTTTGGAAGATGGTTATTTATTATACACATCTGTCACATAAAAAAAAAAGATGTGAAATGGCTGTCACGGATGTCGGTCGCAAGGCAAGTACATATGCTGTATGTCATTGTCCACTTGCCACAACACCTGCCACAAGTGCCAAGACACCTGCCACGATTGCCACATGACCTGCCACGAGTACCACGTGACCGACCACAAGTGCCACGTGACCTGCCCCGTGACCAAGTTGTGAATTGTCCACTTGCCATGTCACCTGCCACAAGTTATGGGGTTCCTAGCACCAAGTGACCCCCAGATATGGGGGATATGTCAAGTACTTTTCTACAGCAGAGAATTACATTTTGTGACCCGACTTTGAGGCCACGTATCTCGGGGCCACTTAAAGCTAGAAACCAGTAGAACTAGCACTATAACCTCTCCAAATTTGTGGTTTCTATCACCAAGTAACCCCGAGATACGTGGACCCAAAGTCGGGTCACAAAATATTTTCGAATTCGGTTGAAATAGTTTCAAATGCAGTTGAAATCATTTCAAATGCAGGTGAAAAAATTTCAAATCATGTTGATACTATTTCAAGCGGATTCGAAAATATTTTGCGACCCGACTTTGAAAAAAAAAAATGAAATTGATTCTAACAGTCTGCAGAAGATCTGCAAAAAAAAAAAGAAGTGAAATGGCTGTTAATAGTCTACAGGAGATCTGCTATTAAATTATATATTTTTTTTTATTCTGTTCTAATCTTTTCTATTTGAATTATAAATTTTGGAAGATGGTTATTTATTATACACATCTGTCACATAAAAAAAAAAGATGTGAAATGGCTGTCACGGATGTCGATCGCAAGGCAAGTACATATGCTGTATGTCATTGTCCACTTGCCACAACACCTGCCACAAGTGCCAAGACACCTGCCACGAGTGCCACGTGACCGACCACAAGTGCCACGTGACCTGCCACGTGACCAAGTTGTGAATTGTCCACTTGCCATGTCACCTGCCACAAGTTATGGGGTTCCTAGCACCAAGTGACCCCCAGATATGGGGGATATGTCAAGTACTTTTCTACAGCAGAGAATTACATTTTGTGACCCGACTTTGAGGCCACGTATCTCGGGGCAACTTATAGCTAGAAACCAGTAGAACTAGCACTATAACCTCTCCAAATTTGTGGTTTCTATCACCAAGTAACCCCGAGATACGTGGACCCAAAGTCGGGTTGCAAAATATTTTCGAATCCGGTTGAAATAGTTTCAAATGCGGTTGAAATAATTTCAAATGCAGTTGAAATAATTTCAAATGCAGTTGAAATAATTTCAAATGCAGTTGAAATAATTTCAAATCATGTTGATACTATTTCAAGCGGATTCGAGAATATTTTGCCACCCGAATTTGAAAAAAAAATGAAATTGATTCTAACAGTCTGCAGAAGATCTGCAAAAAAAAGTGAAATGGCTGTTAATAGTCTACAGGAGATCTGCTAAAAAAAGAAATAGATGCTAATAGTCTGCAGGAGATCTGGTGAGAAAACGAAATAGATACTAATTGTCTGCAGGAGATCTGCAAAAAAAAAAGTGAAATGGCTGTTAATAGTCTACAGGAGATCTGCTAAAAAAAGAAATAGATGCTAATAGTCTGCAGGAGATCTGGTGAGAAAACGAAATAGATACTAATTGTCTGCAGGAGATCTGCAAAAAAAAAGTGAAATGGCTGTTAATAGTCTACAGGAGATCTGCTAAAAAAAGAAATAGATGCTAATAGTCTGCAGGAGATCTGGTGAGAAAACGAAATAGATACTAATAGTCTGTAGTTGTAGTGCTAGTTCTACTGTGTTTGCATACCAAATTTGGGGTTTCTAGCTACAAGTGGCCCCGAGATACGTGGCCCCAAAGTCGGGTCACAAAATGTAATTCTCTGCTGCAGAAAAGTACTTGACATATCGCCCCTATCTTGGGGTCACTTGGTGCTAGGAACCCCACAACTTGTGGCAGGTGACGTGGCAAGTGGACTATCCACAACTTGGTCACGTGGCCGGTCATGTGGCACTCGTGGCCGGTCATGTGGCACGCGTGGCCGGTCACGTGGCACTCGTGGCAGGTGTCGTGCCACTCGTGGCAGGTGTCGTGGCACTTGTGGCAAGTGAACAATACACAACTTGTGGCAGGTGATGTGGCAAGTGGACAATGACATACAGCATATGTACTTGCCTTGCGATCGACATCTGTGTTAGACGTGCAAAAATAAAAAAAATTGTTTTGTTTCGTTTTAATTCGTTAATTAATTCATTTTGTTTAGTTAGATTCGTTAAATTCGTTTTCGGATTTTGTTTCATTTTTGACCGAATTCGAAAAATCAGTCGCATTTGAAATTATTTCAACCGGATTTGAAAATATTTCAACCGGATTTAAAAATATTTCAACCGAATTTAAAAATATTTCTACTGGATTTGAAATTATTTCAACTGCATTAGAAACTATTTCAACCAGATTTTAAACAGTTTCTAATGCAGTTGAAATAATTTCAACCAGATTTGAAATAATTTCAAATGAAAATATTTCAACTGCATTTGAAAATATTTCAACTGCATTTGAAAATATTTCAACTGCATTTGAAACTTTTGAAAATATTTTGCGACCCGACTTTGGGTCCACGTATCTCGGGGTCACTTAGTGATATAAACCCCAAATTTGGAGAGGTTGTAGTGCTAGTTCTACTGTGTTTGCATACCAAATTTGGGGTTTCTAGCTATAAGTGGCCCCGAGATATGTGGCCCCAAAGTCGGGTCACAAAATGTAATTCTCTGCTGTAGAAAAGTACTTGACATATGCCCCATATCTGGGGGTCACTTGGTGCTAGGAACCCCATAACTTGTGGCAGGTGACGTGGCAAGTGGACAATCCACAACTTGGTCACGTGGCAGGTCACGTGGCACTTGTGGTTGGTGACGTGGCACTCATGGCAGGTGTCTTGGCGCTTGTGGCAGGTGTTGTGGCAAGTGGACAATGACATACAGCATATGTACTTGCCTTGCGATCGACATCCGTGACAGCCATTTCACATCCTTTTTTTTTATGTGACAGATGTATATAAGTAAATAACCATCTTCCAAAATGTATAATTCAAATAGAAAAGATTAGAACAGAATAGAAAAAAATATATAATTTAATAGCAGATCTCCTGTAGACTATTAACAGCCATTTCACTTCTTTTTTTTTTTTTTGCAGATCTTCTGCAGACTGTTAGAATCAATTTCATTTTTTTTTTCAAAGTCGGGTCGCAAAATATTTTCAAATCCACTTGAAATAGTATCAACATGATTTGAAATTTTTTCAACTGCATTTGAAATTTTTTCAACTGCATTTGAAATTTTTTCAACTGCATTTGAAATTTTTTTCAAAATATTTTAAATTTATTCAAAATTTTTTGAAATTTTTTCAACTGCAGTTGAAATTTTTTCAAATGAATTTGAAATTTTTTCAAATCATTTGAAATATTTTCAACTGCATTTGAAATTTTTTCAACTGCATTTGAAATTTTTTCAACTGCATTTGAAATTATTTCAACCGAATTCGAAAATATTTTGCGACCCGACTTTGGGTCCACGTATCTCGGGGTTACTTGGTGATAGAAATAGTTTCTAATGCAGATGAAATATTTTCAAATCTGGTTGAAATAGTTTCTAATGCAGTTGAAATAGTTTCTAATGCAGTTGAAATATTTTCTAATGCAGTTGAAATATTTTGAAATCTGGTTGAAATAGTTTCTAATGCAGTTGAAATATTTTCAAATCTGGTTGAAATAGTTTCTAATGCAGTTGAAATAATTTCAACCAGATTTGAAAATATTTCAACTGCATTTGAAATTATTTCAACCGAATTCGAAAATATTTTGCGACCCGACTTTGGGTCCACGTATCTCGGGGTCACTTAGTGATATAAACCCCAAATTTGGAGAGGTTGTAGTGCTAGTTCTACTGTGTTTGCATACCAAATTTGGGGCTTCTAGCTATAAGTGGCCCCGAGATATGTGGCCCCAAAGTCGGGTCACAAAATGTCAAGCACTTTTCTGCAGCAGAGAATGACATTTTTCGACCCGACTTTGGGGCCACATATCTCGGGGCCACTTGTAGCTAGAAACCCCAAATTTGGTATGCAAACACAGTAGAACTAGCACTATAACATATCCAAATTTGGGGTTTCTATCACTAAGTGACCCTGAGATATTTCGAATTTCGTCCGCGATTTTTCGATTCGAAAAAAATTCGGATTCGGTAAAATTCGTTAGTATTGTAATTCGGTAATTCGGATGCATCCGAATGTCCGAATAATGAAAAATTCGTCCGAATTTCGATTCGGAACATAACGAAATGCACATGTCTACTCCATTGCCATTACATTAGGAGAGGCTGATTTGGTTACTGACCAAATTAGGTTTCATTTCTATTTTAAACTTAATGTGTTGTTTTACAAGGTGAGGGTTTACATATTCTATATATAGGATATAGAAAAGAGTATTTGTTTCTACACTTTAACAAATTGGGTTTTCTGTATGTGAGGGAGAGCAAGGGGCCTACAGCCATGCGCTTGGAAATACCAAAAGCTTTACAAACAGGTTAGTAAAAGAGGTCTCCAACTTACTGGCAAAAAGGAGTTGGGTGGTGGGCATGGGCACTGCAGCAGTGAATGATATAGTAAAGCCTTAAGCATTTAGACTGTGATCCCTCTATGCCTATTAAAGCTTAATTTTCAACTATGATTGGAAACTAGTTTTAACTTGTAACCGCATCCACAAGATAATCATAAACAACACTAGAATCCTGTCCTTGGTATAAAATAAAAGGTGCTTATATGGTCAGTGTTATTTATTTTGCTGCAAATAGATTTCCATCATCATTGTATATCAGGAAAAGATTAAATTGTTTGGCGTTTTGGTTGAAAGGCTTTAATTGTATTATGAGGGCTATATTCAGCTGCAAGCAGTTAGTTAAATTGGAGTCAGCTGGCTATGGATTTGTCTACTTCCTTTCTGACCAGTGGCTCTTTTCAGCCATAAGGTCAAAAATATGACCTTTGATTTCTAATGGTGTCTAAAGGCACTGTCATTATTTATTCTTGCTCTCTAATAAGGCAAAGTCACCATGGCTGCTCAATGGTTAGATCACCTTTTATGGGTCATCAGATATCAGAGCCTGGTTGCCCATTTCTGTTCAGATCCCATCCTGAAGGTTCTCCTGGTTCATTGCCAACTTTGCCTGACCTGATATCTTAGCAGACTCTTTCTGCTCTAACTTATTTGCGACCCTGACTCCCCACCTGACTGACCTACTCCCCAGAATTTGATAGTCGACTCTGCTTTGTTTTATGCCTGACTGGTGTCGTCTATGGCTTGTCCTGTACTGTGCTCCTCCTGACTTTCATATGAATCAAATGAGGTGTGATTGTCTAACTTTCCTTCACAATTTTTACTGTTCTACTGGCTCATTAAAAAAACACCCTCAAACACTCAAAGGATGACTTGACATATGTATATTTTACAGAAAAAACAATCAGTTCATCAGTTGTAAGTTTAGCTCTATCTTAATACTGAATTTCTTATGGTCATATGCAGTGTTAAGTTACAAATTACTTCTCCCAAAATGTAATTGCGTTAGTAACTCAGTTACTACATTGGAAAAGTAATTAGTAACTGTGACTTTTTTTTTAATATTCTATGGACAGGACTATCGAAGGAAGTGACATTTCGCGAGCCCTGTCGCCTTGTATGAATTTAAAGGGGAACCCTTACGCCGAAAAAACAGCGTGGGGTCCCCCCAAAGTCCATAGCGGACCCTTATTCGAGCACACGCAGCCCGGACGGTCAGGAAAGGGTGTGAGGACGAGCGAGCGCCCCCCTCCTGAACCGTACCAGGCCACGTGCCGCATGCCCTCAACATGGGGGGGTGCTTTGGGGAAGGGGGTGCCCCCCACCCAAAGCACCTTTTCCCCATGTTGATGAGGACAAGGGCCTCTTCCCGACAACCCTGGCCGTTGGTTGTCGGGGTAATTTTGAGATGAAATGTGGGGACATTTTACAATATTACACATTTTACTGTTCTGTGAAGCTCTCAGAGGTTTGTTAGAGAACTTTAGTGAACAAACATCATCATGAAGGCCAAGGAACGGACCAGACAGGCCAGGGATAAAGTTGTGGAGAAGTTTAAAGCAGTATTATGTTATAAAAAAATATCCCAAGCTTTGAACATCTCACGGAGCACTGTTCAATTTATCATCCGAAAATGGAAAGAGTATGGCACAACTGCAAACCTACCAAGATATGGCCGTCCACCTAAACTGACAGGCCGGGCAAGGAGAACATTAATCAGAGAAGCAGGTGGTAACTCTGGAGGAGCCACAGAGATCCACAGCTCAGGTGGGAGAATCTGTCCACAGGACAACTATTATGCCGTTTACACACGATCGGACATTCCGACAACAAAATCTCATGTTTCTTTTCCGACGGATGTTGGCCCAAACTTGTCTTGCATACACACGGTCACACAAAGTTAGTCTGAAATTCCGAACGTCAAGAACGCGGTGATGTACAACACGTATGAATGAAGTTCAATAGCCAGTGCTGCTCTTCTGCTTGATTCCGAGCATGCGTGGCACTTTGTGCATCGGAATTGTGTACACACGATCGGAATTTCCGCGAACGGATTTTGTTGTCGGAAAATTTGAGAACCAGATCTCAAATTTTGTGCAACGGAAATTCCGATAGAAACTGTCCGATGAAGCATACACATGGTCGGAATTTCCGACAACAAGCTCCAATCGCACATTTGCCGTTGAAAAGTCCGACGCTGCATTAGTCACGCACTCCACAAATCTGCCCTTTATGAAAGAGTGGTAAGAAGAAAGCCATTGTTGAAAGAAAGTTTGCAAGAAGACATGTGGGGGACACTGCAAACATGTGGAAGAAGGTGCTCTGGTCAGATGAGACCAAACTTGAACTTTTTGGCCTAAAAGCAAAACGCTATGTGTGGTGGAAAACTTACACTGCACCGTACCCTGAATATACCATCCCCACCATAAAACATGGGGATAGCAGCATCATGTTGTGGGGATACTTTTCTTCAGCAGGGACAGGGAAGCTGGTCAGAGTTGATGGAAAGATGGATGGAGCCAAATACAGGGCAATCTTAGAAGAAAACCTGTTAGAGTCTGCAAAATACTTAAGACTGGGGCGGAGTTCACCTTCCAGCAGGGTAACAACCCTAAACATACAGCAATAGCTATGATGGAATGGTTTAGAGCAAAGCATATTCATGTGTTATGCCACGTACACACGATCGGAATTTCGTCCAGCAAAAGACCAATGAGAGCTTTACTTCGGAAAATGCGACCGTGTGTAGGCTCCATTGGAATTTTGCTGGCCGAATTCCCGCCAGCAAAAATTTGAGAGCATGTTCTCAATTTTTCAGACTGAAAAGGTTTCTATCGTAAATTCTGATCGTCTGTAGCAATTCCGACGCACAAAATTTTGCGCGGAAACAATTCGATGCATGCTCGAAAGCATTAAACTTCATCTTTTTCTCAGCTTGTTGTAGTGTTGTACGTCACCACGTTCTTGGCGGTCGGAATTTGGTGTGACCGTGTGTAGGCAAGACAGTTTGAGCGGAATTCCGTTGGGAAAACCATCATAGCTTTTTCCGACGAGAATTCCGATCGTGTGTACGCGGCATTAGAATGGCCCAGTCAAAATCTAATTGAGAATCTGGAGCAAGACTTAAAATTTGCTGTTCACAGACACTCTCCATCTAATCTGACAGAGCTTGAACTATTTTGCAAAGAAGAATGGGCAAAAATGGCACTCTCTAGATGTGCAAAGCTGGTAGAGACATCCCCAAAAAGACTTACAGCTGTAATTGCAGTGAAAGGTGGTTCTAAAAAAAGGGGCTGAATACAAATGCACGCCACACTTTTCCGATATTTATTTATAAAACATTATGAAAACCATTTATCATTTTCCTTCCACTTCACAATTATGTGCCACTTTGTGTTGGTCTATCACATAAAATCCCAATAAAATACATTTACGTTTTTGGTTGTAACATGACAAAATGTGGAAAATGTCAAGGGGTATGAATACTTTTTCAATGCACTGTATGTATGTATGTGTCTGTCTAAGGCTTTTGAAAGTTCCTCTGGGTCCTCTTAACTTATATAAAATCTCAGAAACCCAGATGGAGGTGAAGGAAGATAACAACTGGACATGCTCACAATGGGTCTTCACACTAACATAGATAGAAACAAAATTATTATTCCATATTCACCTCATCTTGTATTACTTCTAATACACTATGACATAGGTAAGCCACCATGCAGTCATCTATTTTATTTAATTTCAACCAATCAAACATGGCACTTTAATGTTGCAAGGGTTAAATACAAGAGCTTCTCCCAGCTACTTTGCTTGTCAGGTGGCTTTTCTATACGTAGGGGAAAAATGTAGATCTCAGCCAGAGAAAAAGTATCAGTTTCTAAAATACCTTTTTAATCAGGAAGGTATTTGCTTAGTGGTGGATGCAGGAGGCTCGGATCACGAATGACAGATTTGGTGGGCAGATAGAAATCTGTAACTCATATTTTAATGAGAGAAAACCGGGTCAGCATTTTCTCTATCAACTCATTTTTAATCAGTATCCATTCAACTGATGGTTTTCTTTTGGTAAGACTATGTATCCGGATTTGAAATGTAATGCCAGCTGCAAAGATCATGCATGTTTCTTTCCTTCACTAAAAAATAAGTTGTTGTAGGCTATCCATAAATGGGCAGATCTTGCCCACAATTCAACAACTGAATGCATTGTATGGGTGAGGATAAAGCTATTTAGGGCTACTAAAGTGGCAATACCAATTTCTGGATTGCAGAAACATTTATCTGGGTGAAAAATCTTTGAGTTATGGGGCTCAACTAAGTCACACGACACAGTAAACCAAGTTTCAAGACACAGACTACCAGGTACCTGGCTGATGGAAGGCAGGCTGATGGCTCCTTCCCTTCCTGCCTTTAGACTTGCATACATGATCAAGACCAAGATAAGGATGAACTAGATGATGATAGCAGCCTGTCTATTTCTCCTTCAGTCCCCCCTGAATGTGACAGCGTGCTAGAAGTTCCAGGAGCCACTGGAATTAGAGCGTGTGGGTACATCAGCCTCAGGGTTAACAGTGCAGAACTCTGCAAAGAGTAGGTCACACAGTGGATTCATAGTCAGGTAACCAAGATTAATAGATGCACAATCTTTACCAAATAAGACATGCAGTAATAGTTCAGTGTTACCCCTTGCGATCTCTGGCCATATTTCAACTCATAGTGTGTTGCTGACCTACAGTCTTAGTTAGATTGACCCTTTAGCATTAATGAACATAGTAACCATCTGTAATATACACGCCTTTTCATTTGGATTAATGCGAGGCAATTAATACTAGACTCTGGGAAAATATCCAAACTGTTGAAAAACATATACAGTACCTGCCAAAGGATAAGCAACTCTGTTCAGCCAGTCTTGCCAGTCTTGTGAACCTGATACCCTTGTCAGATAGCACATTCAGGTTCTACACTCTCTTAGACCGCATACTTACATGGTTAGGTTGAAAAAGCAACTTTCCTATACCCACAGTTGGTCCAGAGCAGTGGCGGCCCGTGCATTTGCTATTTTCACACTGACGTTCCTCCCTGCCAATCAGCAGGCAGGTCAGTGAGACCTGTCTCCCGATTGGCCAAAGCATTAGGCGATCCAATAGGATCGCCTAATGCTTCCTAATGCTTGGTTGCTTCCTAATGCTTGGGTTGGCTAATGCTTCTCGCCGAGGAGGAGAGCCGCCTTGGAAGAGAGCCACTAAGGAGAAGAGCCACCGAGGAGGAGAGACGCAGCTTGCTATGGGGGCACTGGGCAGGAGGGAGGGGCCAGGAGAACTGAAGAGGGACCAGAGAAGAGGAGGATCTGGGCTGCTCTGTACAAAACCACTGCAAAGCCAGGTAAGTATAACATGTTTGTTATTTTTAACCAAAAAAACTAAGACTTTAGTATCACTATAACTGTAATATGCACTTAGGTGGAGGTGGTAAAGATGTGGCTGCCCTAGATGTCACTGCTCCCCCTAACAGCCGGGAGAGCAGCCCATCTAGTAGGGTTGCTATGGGGGGGCACCTAAGGCGAGCCGCTGCTCTGTCTGTCCATTCAGGCACTGAGGCTCACCCCCCTTCTCATTGGCTCACTAAGTTTGATTGATAGCAGCGGTAGTGAATCAGGAGGGAGTGTCCCGGACAGCCGAGTCTCTCAGTGCAACATCACTGGATCGGTGGAGGCTCAGGAAAGCATGAGGGGTGCTGCTGCACACAGCATGCCTTAAAGTGGTTGTAAACCCTCCTGAAAAAAAAAAAAAACACCCTGCAAGATAAAGGCATAATGAGCTAGTATGCATAACATACTAGCTCATTATGAATTACTTACCTGAGAACGAAGCCCCCACAGCCGTCCTCGTCTCCCCGTTCGGCCGGCGACATCTATCCCGGAGGTTACTTCTGGGTATCGCGACTCCGGCGCTGTGATTGGCTAGAGCTGCGATGACGTCACTCCCGCGCATGTGCGGGAGCTGCTGGGAACGGCACAGTACAACTGAAGCAATGGCACATACGTGCCATTTCTTCAGTTGGCTTAAGTGCGCATGTGCCGCATGACGTCGGCACATGCTAATACAGGGATATCTCCTAAACCGTGCAGGTTTAGGAGATATCCAGTTCAGCTACAGGTAAACCTAATTATCGGCTTGCCTGTAGTTTAAAGTGGTTGTAAAGGGTTTACAACCACTTTAAGACAAAAAACCTTCTGCCTTTACAACCACTTGAAATAATGCAGCCTGCTCAAGAACCTATTCCACCCTGTGATTGGGCAATCAAGGAGCAGCAGCAAACCAATGAGGTTGTCACTCTGTTCTCTCCTCCTGTTAATCATCTTGCAGTGTTAGATAGCACTGTACAATGAAGCAAACCTTGATTGGTTTACAAGGCTGCCTCTCCTAGTGAGTGCTGCTATACGGAGGATTGCAAGATGCTAATATCAAGATAGGTTTAACTCTTTACAGCTAGGTAAAAATACATTTAGCAATTTTGAATGAGTCCATTACAAAATCAAATGGCATTTTATGTCTGCCTGGGGTATGCCTTTAACATAGAAACTACATGTGCCTTTTTATCTGGGTCCTTGCACCATAAGGGTTAAGCCTACCCATTTATTAATAAGAAAATCTGCAAAGAAACACATTGGGAAGCATGTACGATTTTTTTTAAAGTAAACAATTCCTTACATTCAAGCTGTCAATTTTTTTGAACTTGTGTTATCTTTGTAAAGCTGAAATCTGTCAAAGTCAGTGAAATTTCTTTAATGAACTTCAGGGCAAGTCTTCAAAGAGGGCTGCAATTGAACCTGTAGAAAGGGGCTATATCCTTTGAACTGAGAAGAAGTTGATCCTAGATTATTTAGATCTTTCTTTCTACTCCGCCTTTTAATCTGGCCAGGAAGATTTAAGCTTTGAGTACTTCATACTCTGCAGTGACAGGTTTGGTTAAAATTGATATATTGTTACATCTTTAAGCCTTTTGGATCAATTATTTTGGAAGGTAACATTCCTGTGTCCCTAGCATACTTTGCATTGTTTCCCTCGAACATTTCTCAACTGTTGCTAACTCAAATGCTCAGGAACTCATGGGGAATCAATGTCCAATAAGGACCACATTTGTGTTTTTTTTCTCACGCGTTTTTTCCCCTCCCCGTTTGTCCAACTCAACCTTTCAACACCTAAAGAGGAGACCAACGGTACAAAAAAAAAAAATCTGGAATCTATAAAATTTCGGGAAAGAAAAACTGAGAAGCGTATGGAAATTAGTGGTGTGAAGTATAAAGTACACACCACGTCATATGGCTGACAAGAATAGACTTTGCTCTCGTTCCCTGTGCTAAGACAAATGTTGCACTCTCTGTTTTTACTTTATAATAAATTCATCATGACTTCACACCGACATATCGTCCCAAGAGAAAAACAAAGAATTTCTTTATTTTCTTTCCTTTCCAGGAAAACAATTGGGATTTTCCAGTTGTTGCCCTCTTGATCACTATGGTTAATTCTGTTAGCGTTGGGTAATGTAAAGTTCATCTCAGTGCAATGGGTACAGCCTATCTTTCTGGTCACCGATGCCGGCGAGTAACTGACCTAGTTGGTGAAATACAGTGTTGACACTTTTATTTCAAAACCCAATCCCCAAAGGGGGGAAAAGAGAAATATTTTGCTTATTTTTACGACTTCTGCTCCTTGCTGTTTGTTTGCTCTGGCCTAATTATCCTTCCCTACCTTATCAGCTGTATTTTTTTCCCATTCTACGCAAGTGTTGAGACACGGTTTTTTGAAAAAATAAATCCAATGGTTAAAACAGCAAGGGAATGGCGGAATGTTTGCGAAGCCGCTGCTTATTTTGAAACCAAATGTCTAGATATTTGAAAACATTTAACATCTAAAGCTGACAACATGTTAAAATCTAAATATGCAATTTTTATTGTTTGCAATATTGTACAGAAAGCTTTAAGTAACCCAATCCTAAAATGTCATAAAAGCTTTAGATCAGTAAACTGATATTGACGATATATAAAATAGTTTACTGGAAGGCATAGGTTTAATCGTTTACTGCTTGCCCAGGCATCACTTTAAAAAGTTCTGATTGCTCAGGGAGTGATCATGTGACCAATGTGATCAGCTGTCACAGTGGTCACATGATTGGGAGCTGGTCCCTCCAGATACAGATTATTAGTCCCAGGGATCTCCAAACTACGGCCCTCCAGATGTTGCGGAACTTCATGTTCCATGAGACATTGTAAAACTCTGACATTCACAGACATGGCTAGGCATGATGGGAATTGTAGTTCATGAACAACCGGAGGGCCATAGTTTGGAGACCCCTGGTCTAGACCAGCCTTTTACAACCAGGGTGCCATCAGGTTTCTTCAGGTGTGCCTTGGCAAAATTCCTAAAAATTTTATAAAAAAAAAACCAAAGGGTGGATCAAGCCTGCCTTTTAGTTACAGAAAGCCACAGGTTTTCACTGTGCACCATTACAACATTCTATTAGTTGGCCTCCTAAAAACCAATGACATGGTCGGTTGATTGAGAGGACACCAGGCACCTGCACAGCATCCTTGTTACATAATATATAGTTACATAGTAGGTAAGGTCGAAAAAATTCCATCAAGTCCAACCTGTATGTGTGATTATATGTCAGTATTACATTGTATATCCCTGTATGTTGTGGTCGTTCAGGTGCTTATCTTATAGTTTCTTGAAACTATCGATGCCCCCCCGCTGAGACCACCGCCTGTGGAAGGGAATTCCACATCCTTGCCGCCCTTACAGTAAAGAACCCTCTACGTAGTTTAAGGTTAAGCCGCTTTTCTTCTAATTTTAATGAGTGGCCACGAGTCTTGTTAAAGCGGAGTTCCCACAAAAAAAAAAAAAAATACAAATACTGCAGCTGCTGACTTTTAATAATTGGACACTTACCTGTCTCAGGGTCCAGTGATGTGGGGGATCGAAGCCCCGCTCGTCTCCCCCTCCGCTCGGCGGCGCCGGCATTTTAACTGTGGGTTCCCAGCTGTGGCTTCACAGCCGGGCACCCACTGCACATGCGCGCGCCGTGACTGGCTGCGCAATCATCTGGGACCTGTCACATGTCCCAGATGATTGCCTAGAGGGAGGGGGGAGAGGCGATCTCCCTTCCTGCGCAGAGGAAAGTGACGTCAGGAGCCCAGGCGCTGAAGGAGGCAGATTTCGAGGGACCACATAGCAACAGGCATAAAAAGGAATTCCGCCAGCATACACACGGTCGCATTTTTCACCCAAAAGCTCTCATCGGACTTTTGCTGGCGTAATTTTCGATCGTGTGTACGTGGCATTAGAAGTATTAACCCATATTGCTATACAGAATAGCTGCAAAATAAAATGTGATATAATCAGAAAACTTTCCAAAGTAAAAGAGTTTTGTTTCAAGAGTATGCAGTCCTTCTCTTGAACTTCTCTTATTTGATCCCTTTTTGGTCTATTAAAGCGGGAGTTCCGCCGTTTTTTTTTTTTTTAAAAAGTCAGCAGCTACAAATACTGCAGCTGCTGACTTTTAAAATATGGACACTTACCTTTCCAGCGTGCCTGCGATGTCGGCACCCGAAGCGGATCTGTCGATCGACTCTCAGGTGCTGCCACCGGCATCTTCAGTATGGGAATCAGGAAGTGAAGCCTTGCGGCTTCACTTCCCGGTTCCCTACTGCGCATGTGCGAGTTGCGCTGCACAATACGGACGGTCCCTGCTGTCTCTGGGACCCGTGTGTTTCCCAGCAGACAGCGGGAAAGGGACAGGAAGTGGCGTAGATACCTGCAGATTCTGCGGCTATCTATGCCCGGAAGTGGGTGCAAATACCTGTATTATACAGGTATCTGCACCCCCCCTGAAAGGTGCCAAATTTGAGGGTTCCGAAAAGCAGAGGTTCCTTTTTTGTGTGAACCTCCACTTTAAATACCATTAAAGGCCCATTCACACATGCCTACATGCTAAAAGGATCAGGTTGGTGCCTGTTCTGAGCTTGTGGTGGGGTGCAGTGCTTTGGCCCTAGTATATGAATGTGAGGTGGGGACCTTGGATTATGGGCTCCTTGAGGGTAGGGACCGATGTGAGTGTGCGATGTATGTGTGGAGCGCTGCGTAATTGACGGCACTATATAGGTACCTTAAATAAATAATGATATAATAGATGAGCATCTTAATGAGACACATTGTACAGGGATAGGGACAATTGTAGACACTCACTCAGGTTGAACTGGATGGACTGGTGTCTTTATTCAACCTTACTAACTATGTAACTATGTAACATGCTTTGTGTTATAACAATGCAAAGCACTGTTTATTTTTATTTTTCTCCAAACTTTATTGAAATGTCAAAGTGACATTTCAACCAAGTCTATCTACCACAGTTCGATGCTGACCAGCGCTGACATCAGCTGATTTCTGGTGCATTGTGGAAAGATGCAGCATGTCTCTATTTTTTTGCACTGCACAGCATTGCACATAACCATGTTTTGGTGTAAACAGGACACATAGAAAATATTTTTTTGCAGTGATTGGTGCTGATCCAGTGTGGAAAACACACCAATCACTGCAAGAGGCCAGAGAGGATAATGTCATCTGTGGTCTGTTCGATGATTACCGAAAAAAATTGCCGTTGATCTTGCCAGAAATAATTTCAAGCCTTATGTCCAGTTTACCCTGTGTTGCCTCAAGGAGATAAATTAGCAGTCTTGGATCTCAAACCAACAGAAGAGATCCTGCAGTTTACCAAAAGACAACTGGGTATGGGTGCAAATTAAAGTAGTTTCAAAGTTTAAGGCTGGGTTCACACCATTGCGAAGTTCCCCACCTCCAATTAGCAACAGCAGGAGATTTTGACTGGCTCTCTATGGAGCCGGCTCACATATCTCTGCAGCGGGTCCGGTGCGTTTTGCATCTTTTGGTTTGTTTCAGGTCCGAATTCAGCCCAAACTTCGGTCTGAAATCGGACCTGAAACGGTGAACCAGGACTCACCGGACCCCTACTGTGAGCCGCACGCGGTTCATATGTGAGCCCATCCCCAGGTTTTTCTACCTTAATGCATTCTCATTAGGGTAAAAAATGCTCCACTATATATCCTACCCACTCCCATCCATAAACATTTACCCAACCCCTGTCTCTGCTCCAGCACCGTTTCTGCTGCAGCGCCGCTCCCCTCACTTCCTGCTTTCACATGGGACACTGATGGCAGCTGCTATCAGTCAAACTCCTGCGAGGTGGGAGTGGGATTGTGGTGTCTGTGGATGCACATAATCCGGCTCAGGAGCATCCATGCACTAGACTTGTGCGCCGTCAATAAATTAGTTTCGTTCCGCTTCGTGTTAAAATGAATTTGTATTTTTTGTTAAATTCGTTAACTTCTCATAACAATTACGAATTTTTGTTATGATGAATTTATCATTATGAGGGGTTCCCACCATCCCTGTGCTGTGCTGACTTCCTGGGTTTTTAACTTGTAGGTTCATTAACTTTTCGTAACAATTACGATTTTTTGTTATGATGAATTTATCATTATGAGGGGCTCCCACCATCCCTGTGCTTTGCTGACTTCCTGGGGTTTTTAACTTCATCATAACGAATAATCGTAGTTAACGAACATTCTGTCCGATTCTCTTGTAATGGAATTTGGATCCGAAGTTTGTATACGAAATTTCGTATTTCGTACAAAATTTGTATGCATAAAAGTTCGTATTCGTATTTCGGATTCGTACGAAACTAATTGCACATGTCTAGCATGCACGGGTGCCTCCTTAGCTTGCTAATAAGGCACCTGGAGCAGCTGGAAGCTGACAGTGCTGGCGGGGGAATGCCAGAAAAGGAAGTAAGGGACACCTCTGTGCTATATGTTAGCACAGAGCATACAAGTATAACATATTTTTATTTAAAAAAAAAAAATAACATTTAGTATCACTTTATGTCCACACTGTCTTGCATTACATTGCCTGCAATGGACCCTGAGGCTGGAGTTATATCAGTGGAATAATATGTGTGAGTAATGAGTATGAGTATGTATGAGTAATTACGTGGTGTGCTGTATGGTGATTATTCATTTGTGGCCATAGAGGAGTGTGTGTATATCAGATGATGTGACTATGGCGGCAGTGATTACGATGTAGAGGGTAATTGTATGTTTAATGATGGGGC
>CM053032.1:53028165-53071937 GCA_028564925.1 Lithobates sylvaticus
TATTTATCTATTTACTGTGAAATTACTGGTTGGAAGTTATAACTTCAAACTTCAGTAATTAGTCCGTTAAGCCACCTGCTTGAGTACAGTTTTTGAAAATATAGTAAATTATCTTGAAAATAATAATTATTTGTATATTACTTACTTATGGTAATTAACCCCTTGCCACCCAGGCCAATTCTGACACTTCTCTCCTACATGTAATAATCATCATTTTTTTGCTAGAATACTCAGAACCCCCAAAATATATATATATTGTTTTTAGCAGACATCCTACTGCAGTGATGGTGAACCTTGACACCCCAGATTTTTTGGAACTACATTTCCCTTGATGCTCAACTACACTCCAAAACATCTGGGGTGCCAAGGTTCGCCATCACTGCCCTAGGGAATAAAATGGTGGTTGTTGCAACTTTTTATGTTACACAGTATTTGTGCAGCAATTTTTCAAGCGCAATTTTTTTATATTAAATTAATATTTTTTAATATTAAAAAAAAAAACACTAAAGATAACCCAAATTTTTTGTATATTGTGAAAGATTATGTTACGCCAAGTAAATAGATACCTAGCATGTCACACTTTAAAATTGTGCACACTCATGGAATGGTGCCAAACTTCATTACTTAAAAATCTCCATAGGCGACCTTTACAATTTTTTAAAGATTACATGTTTAGAGTTACAGAGGAGGTCTAGTGCTAGTGTAGCGCTGGCTCCTGACGATCAGGCGCTATTGTTTTTGAAAATGAAGTTGCCTGAAGACACAGTTGGGCTTCAGGATAATTTTGCTAAATTTCTGGTACCAGTCCAGTTGGTTTGCACTGAGTTCTCCTTGACCGTAGGTGTCGCTGTCACCGCCGGCAAGAGTAGAAAGCAGTCTAGCTGGATGCATTAAATGCCACTTACATCTCGGAACCAGCCCAGTGGGAGTGTTACCCTGCTGTGCACTCTGGGGCGGGGGGATTTACTTGACTAGAACTTTATTTGACTAGAAAACTTCTTTCCTGTCCGAGTGGTTCTGGTGGTCCTCCTGACCCAGCCTCATGGCCCTCCTGGCCTAGGGTGTGGAACCATGCATCCTGTGTCTCGGGGCTGGCTGGCCCGAGGCAGCGCAACTGCAAGTATAGGCCCGAGTGACTTTTGGAGCCTACTGATCCAAGGAAGGTCCAGTGCCGTCTCATCTGAAGGGAGAGGCCCAGCAACTGAGGAACCCCAGGGGAGGACTCTTCAGGAGAAGGCCGTGCGCAAGGCTGGCTTCTCTGGAGGAGCCTGGAGGCTTAGTTGAAGGACGCGACCTGGATCAACACTCATACGGTATCGCCAGAGCGGCTGAGAGAAACTGGTACCATATGATAGTTCTTTAAAGTTCATCCAATCCTTTAGTGACTCTAAAGTGTAACTTCAAGTCTGTGGCAGAGACTTTACCGAGCATCCTTCTGGCTGCTAGGCCTAGTGAGAGAGACATATCCGGGGGACTGTAGGAATCCAATTTGTGAAACAGTTAATTTCTCTGGATTCGTTCAGTATCTTCACCCTGCAATCTAAGTACCTGAACTCACCCCTAACCCTCTACCCTTTATCAGGAGACTGGGTTCTATTTTTCTGAATAAATAACCCAAAAGAGGATTCAGTGTCAGTCTCAACCTTTCTCTTTGGGTCACTTTCCACAGGATCCCCAAGACGGAGCTACAACAGGTGAGGTAATGGTAAGCCCAAATAAAACCAGAAGCTCCTTCGGGGGTTAGTGCTACAGTAGAATTATTCTAAAATAAGTGTCTACCGGCGCAAATTATTATTATTATTATTATTATTATTATACAGGATTTATATAGCGCCAACAGTTTGCGCAGCGCTTAACAAAATAAAGGCAGACATTACAATTACATAACAATTTGGTACAAGAGGAATCAGAGGGCCCTGCTCGCTAGAGCTTACAATCTAAAAAGAAAGGGTCAATTGATACAAGAGGTAATAGCTGTGGGGGATGAGTTGATGGAAAAAGTAAAACAGTGTTAGTTAGAAGCAGGATAGGCTTCTTTAAAGAGAAAGGTTTTCAGGGATCGTCTAAAGATGGATATTAAAATAATATTATAATCAAACCATCCAAATTTGTGAAGATGTGTGAATTTATGTGGTTTGCTGCAGTCAAATAAGGTTCTACTAAAATTAAAACCTGTAAAAAAGTGTGAAAACAATATATAAAAAATATATATGTGTTGACTGCGCTACCCCTTGTATTATGTGTTTTTAAAGTGCTTCAAGCAAAATTTGCATTTAAATATACCACAATAAATGTATAAGTTTGTATACATTAGTGATAGAATTATAGAATTATTGCTCTCGCTCTAACGATCACTGCTTTTTTATCCTGTGTGTATCTGGCTCTGATACTAGCCAGTGCCTCACCAGTCACTGACCACACTGCACGTCCCTGACACACAGTATATCTTAGTGCTGTCTTCTGCGGAAATCAGTGAGCCAATCACACAAACAGGTAATGACAGGTTGCCAGATTGCAATAAATTTTAAATTACAGTGGTTACAGATTAAAAAAAGAAAGGTACATTTTATTAACAATAAATGACACTACGGCTTGTGTAACAATCGTATATGCTATTTTTTTTTCCATGAAAGTGGAGTTACCCTTTATGGTTGACTGCAAATGTGATGATGACTGAACATCTGGAATAGCCTCTGTATCTTCATCCTACACATCTAGTTCATCCTGTTCATTGGAGACATGCAAATTATCTTAACGATCTACATTTCCCGATGTTCTTAAATTTATGAAATATATATTAAATGTTTTGTTAAAATAATACATTTGCTTTAAAATATATAGCCAAAAGTTTTTTAATTTGTTTTGAATAGAATATGAAGGGCTAAAAACCCTGTTAGATTATTGCTTGGTTTGTGTACCGTTTGTGTGTTTCCATCGGAAAAATCTCCGAGATTCGAACCGTGTATGGCTGACCTAAGATGCAACAAGGAGTTGGAGGAAAGCACAGTGAGGAACTAATATAATGAAAAAGCTCAAACGAAAATAAACAATTGTCTTTTTAGCATACTTTGTTTTAGCTTCCCATCCTTCTTGCTGTAGCAGAGAATAGAGGGATAATATAACTCCAAGTGCTGTTCCATTGCATGAACAAGTGTAATCACGTTTATTGTATATAAGTAGAGCTGTGCTAAATACCCAGAAAAGGCAGCTTGTACAGGGTGGATAAAAGTCGATGATTTAAAAAAAAAAAAAAAAAAAATCATATTTTTTTTTATTTAAATCTGATTTTCTTTGATTTTTATTAAATTTATTTTAATAAAATGTTTTTGGAGTAAAAATCTATCTAAAGATAGTTTTCTATTTAAGATACATTGATAATTTTGTTTATTCAGCATGAAATAGAGCTTAGTTGTGTAGCATAAGGCTGTATATACTGAAATATTTACATTTTTGGTAAATTCATTCAATGAATCCAAGCTCTGCACGCTGAGATAACATGCACTGCATTGATGCATTCACACAATTTCACAGTAACCATGAGATAAAACAAAGTTCAGGAATATTCCTTTATCCCATTGTTTTGCAAATCTATGTACACTACAAACTGTATGATTAAATTGGTTCTGATATCGCTGTTTTACTAACCTGACAGCCTATTGTTCAAAATAGGAAACCTTCATTTTGTTTGCAAATATTAAAGATTCTAACTACCAGCAAGACTAATACCCCATACACACGGTCGGATTTTCCGACGGAAAATGTCCTATCGGACAATGTTGTCGGAAATTCCTACCGTGTGTAGGCTCCATCGGACTTTTTCCGTCGGATTTTCCGACGGACAAAGTTTTATCTCCTGCTCTTAAATTTTCCGACAACAAAGTCCTATCGGACTTTTTCCGATCGTGTGTAGCGAATTCCGACGGACAAAGTGCCACGCATGCTCAGATCACATTACAAGACCAAAGCTATTGGCTACTAGCCTCTGCGTAGTCCCGTCGTACGCAACAAACGTCACCACGTTCAGGATGATTGGATTTTCCGACAACTTTGTCCGAGCGTGTGTATGCAACACCAGTGTCGGACAAAATCCGTCGGAAAAAATCCGACGGATTTTGTGGTCGGAATTTCCGACCGTGTGTACGGGGCATAAGTCCTTACATTTGAAGAGCACCTGTCATTTCAGATCCATCATGGCAGTGCCTGTTAGCGGGCATCCACTTACCTGCTGCTGCCACGTCCCTCACCTTGTTGTGTCACTGCCGCATCACCAGCCGTCCCATTAAAGTGAATGGGACTGTCAATGAGTCAACAGCGGGTCAGAGGAGGAGCCGCTGCGGAACAGAGATGACAGTTGCTCTTTAAAAATGTTTTGATTGAAATCAAGCCTTTTTACTAGTGATTTAAAATGTGATTGAAATCAAAATCCACCCTGAGCTTGCACAACACATGATGCACATTGTAAAACAAACTAAAAAAAAATATGCAGGACTATTTCTACTAAATAAATCAACAATTTATTCCATAAATACGATTATAATTCAACCACTTTACAAAACTCTGGTTTGGTACTGATCTTTCTCTTTCCCTGGTTGTAAGAGAAAGGGGATGGACCATCACTGTAAATACTACCATGGGATTTCTGCGATTACCTATTACAGCAATCGCATGATACTCAGCCGCTCGGGCAGTGGGGTGCGCTTGGCAGCATGTTACATGTTATGTCCTAAATCTGTGTGTAACAAGCAGCATACTATAAAAGGTGGAGTTAGGCTGGGTTCACACATGTCCGGCTGCGGTTTGCAGTCCAGAGTCTGGTGCAGTTTTGTTCACTGGTTCAGGTGCGATTCAGGTAAAGATTTTTACTTAAATTCACACGTAAACCGGACCCAAAATCACACAGGACCCTTTTCAGAAATGGACCATGCATATGTGAACTGGCTCTATTGAAAGCCGGTATTATATGCAAATTGGATGCGGTTAAAAATGCATTCAATTCGCATATACAGTATCTCACAAAAGTGAGTACACCCCTCACATTTTTGTAAATATTTTATTATATTTTTTCATGTGACAACACTGAAGAAACAACACTTTGCTACAATGTAAAGTAGTGAGTGTACAGCTTGTATAACAGTGTAAATTTGCTGCCCCCTCAAAATAACTCAACACACAGCCATTAATGTCTAAACTGCTGGCAACAAAAGTGAGTACACCCCTAAGTGAAAATGTCCACATTGGGCCCAATGTGTCGATATTTTGTGTGGCCACCATTATTTTACAGCACTGCCTTAACCCTCTTGGGCATGGAGTTCACCAGAGCTTCACAGGTTGCCACTGGAGTCCTCTTCCACTCCTCCATGAGACCTTGCGCTCCTCCCCCTTCTGTTTGAGGATGCCCCACAGATGCTCAATAGGGTTTAGGTCTGGAGTCATGCTTGGCCAGTCCATCACCGTTACCCCTAGCTTCTTTAGCAAGACAGTGGTCATCTTGGAGGCGTGTTTGGGGTCGTTATCATGTTGAATACTGCCCTGCGGCCCAGTCTCTGAAGGAAGGGGATCATGCTCTGCTTCAGTATGTCACAGTAAATGTTGGCATTCATGGTTCCCTTAATGAACTGTAGCTCCCCAGTGCTGGCAACACTAATGCAGCCCCAGACCATGACAAAGTGTAATTTCTTCAGTGTTGTCACATGAAAAGATATAATAAAATATTTACAAAGTGTGAGGAGTGTAGGCACTCTTCTGAGAAACTGTATGTGAACCGAGCCTTATGCCCCGTACACACGGTCGGAAATTCCGACGGAAAATGTCCCGACCATGTTGTCGGAAAATCCGCCCGTGTGTGGGCTCCATCTGACTTTTTCCGTCGGAATTTTCCTGCTCTCAAATTTTCCGACAACAACCGTGCGTACGGGGGCTTAGCCTTTCAAGTTGTAGGGCGATAGTTCTGACTGGCAGTAGAATACGGTCAGGTATCACTTAAAATGACTTGTAATTCCATCTATATACATTGCCTTGAAAATTAATTCATACCCCTTGCAATTTTCCACATTTGTCATGTTACAACCAAAAATGTAAATGTATTTTATTGAAATTTTATGTGATAGACCAACACAAAGTGGCACATCATTTCAAAGTGGAAGCAAAATGATAAATGGTTTGCCAACTTTTTTACAAATAAATATCTATAAAGTGTTTACTCTGATACCCCTAACTAAAATCTAGTGAACCAATTGCCTTCAGAAGTCACCTAATTAGTAAATAGAGTCCACTTGTGTGTAATTGAATTGCAGTATAAATTCAGCTGTTTTGTTAAGGCCTTAGAGGTATGTTGGAGAACATTAGTAAACAAACAGCATCATGAAGGCCAAGGAACACACCAGACAGGTCAGGGATAAAGTTGTGGAGAAGTTTAAAGCAGGGTTGGGTTATAAAAAAATATCCCAAGCTTTGAACATCTCACGGAGCACTGTTCAATCCATCATCTGAAAATGGAAAGAGTATGGCACAACTGCAAACCTTCCAAGACATGGCCATCCACCTAAACTGACAGGCCGGACAAGGAGAGCATTAATCAGAGAAGCAGCCAAGAGGTCCATGGTAACTCTGGAGCTGCAGAGATCCACAGCTCAGGTGGGAGAATCTGTCCACAGGACAACTATTAGTCGTGCCCCCCACAAATCTGGCCTTTATGGAAGAGTGGCAAGAAGAAAGCCATTGTTGAAAGAAAGACATAGGAAGTCCCATTTGCAGTTTGCGAGAATCCATGTGGGGGACACAGCAAACATGTGGAAGAAGGTGCTCTGGTCAGATGAGACCAAAATTAAACTTTTTGGCTTAAAATCAAAACACTATGTGTGGCAGAAAACTAACACTGCACATCACCCTGAACACACCATCCCCACCATGAAACATGGTGGTGGAAGCATCATGTTGTGGGGATACTTTTCTTCAGCAGGGACAGGGAAGCTGGTCAGAGTTGATGGGAAGATGGATGGAGCCAAATACAAGGCAATCTTAGAAGAAAACCTGTTGTGCCGCGTACACGCGATCGGAAATGCCGCCAGCAAAACTCAGATGAGAGCTTTTTGTCGGAAAATGCAACCGTGTATGCTCCACCGGTCTTTTGCTAGCGGAATTCCAGCCAGCAAAAGATTGAGAGCAGGTTCTCTATTTTTCGGTCGGGAAAAGTTCCTATCCGAAAATGCGATTGTCTGTATGCAATTCGGACTCGCAAAAAATCACGAAAACTCAGACAAAAATTTGACGCATGCTCGGAAGCATTGAACTTCATTTTCTCGGCTCGTTGTAGTGTGGTACATCACCGCGTTCTTGACGGTCGAAAGTTCAAAGAACTTTTGTGTGACCGTGTGTATGCAAGCCAAGCTTGAGCGGAATTCCATTGGAAAAACCATCCAAGAAAATCCGCTCGCGTGTACAGGGTTTAGAGTCTGAAAAAGAGTTGAGACTGGGGCAGAGGTTCACCTTCCAGCCGGACAATGACCCTAAACATACAGCCAGAGCTACAATGGAATGGTTTAGATCAAAGTATATTCATGTGTTAGAATGGCCCAGTCCTAAACCCAATTGAGAACCAGTGGCAAAACTTGAAAATTGCTGTTTACAGAAGCATACAATCTGACAGAGATTGAGCTATTTTGCACAGAAGAATGGGCAAAAATGTCACTCTCTAGATGTGCACAGCTGGTAGAGACATCCCCAAAAAGACTTATGCGGCGTGCACACGGTCGGAATTTCCGATGGAAACAGTCCGATGGGAGCTTTTCATCGGATTTTCCGACCGTGTGTATGCCCAACGGTCTTTTTCTGTCGGAATTTCCGACGGACTTCGAATTGAGAACCTGTTTTCAATTTTTCCGAAGGAAAACTTTCTATCGGATTTTCCAAACGTGTGTATGCAATTCCGACACGCAAAATTCCGACGCATGCTCGGAAACAATTTGACGCATGCTCGGAAGCATTAAACTTCCCTTTTATAGTGCTGTTGAACGTGTTTTATGCCGCTGTGTTATTGACCGTCGGAATTTGGTGTGATCGTGTGTAGGCAACACAGCTTGAGTGGAATTCCGTCTGAAAAACCGGCAGAGTTTTTTCCGACGAGAATTCCGATCGTGTGTACGCGGCATTACAGCTGTAATTGCAGTGAAAGGTGTTTCTACAAAGTATTGATTCAGGAGGGCTGAATACAAATGCACACCACACTTTTCACATATTTATTTGTAAAAAAAATGTTGAAAACCATTTATCATTTTCCTTCCACTTCACAATTATGTGCCACTTTGTGTTGGTCTATCACATCAAATCCCAATAAAATACATTCATGTTTTTGGTTGTAACATGACAAAATGTGGAAAATGTCAAGGGGTATGAATACTTATGTATGTATGTATGTATGATAGGCCTATGCATTATACAGGCATCCTCACTGTTCCTTATTTGAGGCATTGTAAAATTTGTATTGCCAATATTGGAGGAATAGCTGAGGGCATTAGGAGTCGTTGAGGGTTTTTTAACCTTGTTAAGCATCAGCCAAACTAAAACTCGTACAGACATCCAGCAGTAAAGTTTGGAGGCAGATCATCTCGTTAAAACAGTAGGAGTCTGCCTTCTGCCTATACCTGATTTTACCATCACATGGAATTTGAAAGGTAATTAGCCCTTCTGGACAGTTTATGGTCATTTTACTCACAAAGGCTAAATGTGGAGTGCCATATTAAAAATTCCAGCTGATCTTGCCCGAGGTTATGTGTCTCTGTGTTTCATGTTGGTGTACGAGAGGAGCAGCAGAAAAACCTGAGTTGATTAGGCTGCAGTAGCCATATAATGCTGTCGCTTTCTTGATGGTGAAATTTACACACGGCTGTTTTTAACCACCTCAGTACAGTGAATTTTTACCCCCTTCCTGCCCAAGCCATTTTTCAGCTTTCAGCGCTGTCAAACTTTGAATGACAATTGCGCGGTCATACAACACTGTGCCCAAATGACATTTTCATAATTTTGTCCCCACAAATAGAGCTTTCTTTTGGTGGTATTTGATCACCTCTGTGTTTTTTATTTTTTGCGCTATAAACAAAAGAAGAGGGACAAGTTTTTAAAAAAAAAAAACAATATTTTTTACTTTTTGCTATACTAAATATCCCCAAAAAATATATAAAAAAACATTTATTTTCCACAGTTTAGGCCGATACGTATTCTTCCACATATTTTTGGTAAGAAAAATTGCAATAAGAGTATATTGATTGTTTTTTTCGCAAAAGTTATAGAGTCTACAAAATAGAGGATAGATTTTTTTTTTAAACTAGTAATGGTGGCGATCTGTGATTTTTATCGTGACTGCGATATTCCGGCGGACATATCGGACACTTTTGACACATTTTTGGGACCATTCACATTTATACAGCGATCCGTGCTATAAAAATGCATTGATTACCGTATAAATGTGACTGGCAGGGAAGGGGTTAACCACTAGGGGGCGCTGAAGGGGTTAATATGTTCCCTGGGAGTGATTCTTACTGTGGGGGGAGGGAACTCACAGGGGGAGGAGACCGATCGTTGTTTCTCTGTACTGAGAACACACCATCGGCTCCTCTCCTTTGACAGGACCGTGGATGTGTGTGTTTACACACACAGATCCACGTTCCAGCTGTGTTACCGGCAATCGCGGGTGCCCGGCGGACATCGCGGCCGCTGGGCACGCGCATCGGGTGCCCAGTGACACGGCGGGTGCGCGCGCGCTGCCTGGAGGGCCGGGAAGGGGAGGACGTCATATGACGCCCTCCAGCCCTGAGAGCTGCGCCGCCTCCCCGTCAATAGACAGCCGGCGGTCAGCTACTGGTTAAAGTGCAACTAAACTTCCATCTTCTGCTTTTACCTATAGATAAGCCTATCATAAATCTTACCTATAAGTGTAAATATCTCCTAAACGAGCACCATTTAGGAGATAATTATTGTACATGCAGCCAGTGACATCGCTGGCTCATGCGCTCTGAAGGATTGGCCACCTGTTGCCACACCGTTTCTTCAGAGCCCTGTGTCGTGAACAATGACGTCGTGGCGGCTCCGGCCAATCACAGAGCCGGAGTCCACGAACTCAGAAGCAAGATGGGTGAAGATGAGAGCGCCTGTAGCACTGACATCTCGGCGCTGGAAGAGCTTTGTTTTAAGGTAAGTTTAACATAATGTGCTAGTATGCGATGCATACTAGCACATTATGACATCACCTTGCAGGTACAAAAAAAAAAAAAAAATGTCCAGCGGTTTACAACTGCTTTAAAGACAGTTATACACAACTATAGTTATCAAGGAAAGGCAGACTATTAATCATGCCAAGCAAGGAATTTATTACTGCGGTTATAATATGACTATAACTAGTATTAAACAGTTTTCCCACCTACAACACACACACACTTATTTGTGGAACTTAAAATGTTACTAAACCCAGGACCCTGTATTCACTATATCCAGTTTCTCACAGTACACAGAACATGGGAATGCAATTATTTTAGTAAGTGTAAACTGCTAAATACCTTCTCTCATCAGCAGTATATAGCAGTCTTGTGACTTCTATCAGTATCCAGCCGAGCATTGGTTAAAGCGGAGGTCTGTCAGCTGCTGACTTTTAAAATATTGACACTTACCTGTCCAGGGCACCCAAAGCCGATCTGTCGTTTGGCTCTCGGGTGCTGCCGCCACCATCTTCGGTAAGGGAATCAGGAGGTGAAGCCTTGTGGCTTCACTTCCCGGTTCCCTACTGCGCATGCGCGAGTCGCGCTGTGCAATCTGGATGGTCCCTGCTGTCACTGGCCATGTGTTTCCCATCAGACAGCGAGGGGGGTGGGCAGGAAGAGGCATAGACTCCCGCGGGAGTCTATGCCCGGAAGTGGGTGCAAATACCTGTATTATACAGGTATCTGCACCCCCCCCCCTGAAAGTTGCCAAATGTGACACTGGAGGGGGAGAGGGTTCCAAAAAGCGGAGGTTCCATTTTTGTGTGAACCTCCGCTTTAAAGCTTGTGGGAGGAGTTTTCATTCTCCTCTGACTGTCCTATGAGGCTGCATGACCCCTGACTTTCTGTCTGGACAGTGCTGTCTAGCAATACCCACCAAACTGAGCATGTGCAGAGTGCCTCCTTGGGCTCTGTTCTATAAGCAGATGGATTGCGGAAAGTATAGGAAGGGGAGGATCAGAGAAGACAGGATCAAACAGCCTTTTTTACACAATGCAGAGGGTTAACCCTTTAGGCTCCACAGTGAGTATAACAACCATGCTTTACTGCATATACAGACTGATTTTACTGTTGTGGATTTTGTAACAATTTAACTGTATCTGAACGCCACAAACTGAAATTGCTATTTAAAACTGTATTAAATCCAAAAGCAGATATGTATTATTAGTTTCTATTTTTAGTCTTTCTTCCTGTTATCATCTGCTGATCCAGCCAGATAATCTGTTGTTTTTTCAAAAACACAAGCTCTCCAGCACAATGTATCAGTTTTCATGGACGAGACAAATCATTGACCACTATAAGGGGCGATTAGATTGATCAGCTTTTATGTATTCATGTTAAACTTTTATCTCAAAAGGAAAAACTGTTTGCAGTAACAGTGTTAGCTGGAGTCTAAATCTGCTAATACATTTAACACTCCCCTCCCCCCTCAGATTGACAATGCCGCTGTCTACTGTGCCCCCTGTTCTCCTTCATACGGAGTGGGGGCACTCTATAATACAGGAGATGAGTTACTGGCCAAATCCTCATCAACAACGACACTACCTGCATGGAGTTTGCATGTTCACACCGTTCCTGCTTGGGTTTCCTCCGGGTAATACGGTTTCCTCCCGCACTTGAAAGACATGCTGGTAGGTTAATTGGATCCTGTCTAAATTGGTCCTAGTATGTGTATGTATGAATGTGAACTTAGGACCTTAGATTGTAAGCTCCTTGAAGGCAGGGACTGATGTCAATGTACTATATATATGTAAAGGGCTGCGTAACTTGACAGTGCTTTATAAGTACCTGAAATAAATAAATGAAATAAATAAGTAACTATAATATACATTCCTATCTATTTACTAATGCTAGCAGTAGAAGGATAAAAAAAGAAAAGTTAATATTGATTGAGAGACTTTAGTTCCACTATAGGCTTCATGTACACTTGGACGTCTATTACAGCGACTGCGGGAAAACGCAAAATGCGTCCGGCGGTCAAAAGTTTCCTATTCTGAACCCGATTCTTCCACATTCTGGAGAGGGAGGTTGAAACTCACCTAACCGCAGCAGCTGCTAAACTTCTAAAAATGTGTACATTGGCGCATTGGGGTTGGCAAACTAAAATTGGAGAGTGCAAAATCTGGTGGAGCTGTGCAAGGTAGCCAATCAGCTTCTAACTTCAGCTTGTTCAATTAAGCTTTGACAATAAAACCTGGAAGGTTTCTATGCAGAGCTGCACCAGATTGTGTACTTTCCCATTTTAGTAAATCAACCCCATAGGCTTTTATGGAGTTAAATTAAGGAGTTTTAGCAAAAAAAAACGGCAAAGGCTCCTAAAGTTTAGGAGCTGCTAATGTACATGAAGCCTTAAAGTCCAACTCTACTTTAACCGCTTGCTGACCAGCGCACGCCAATTTATGTCAGCAGAATGACACTGGTGGGCAAAATGGCATACAGGTAAGTCCCCTTTAAGAAGCAGCACTGTTCTCCATGACCATGACCGCAGATCCCGCGGACTCGATGTCCGCCAGGTGCCCGCGATCATGTCATGGAGAGGTAGAACGGGGAGATGCTTTAGCAAACAAGGCATTTCCCCATTCTGGCTTGTGTCATGACAGAGATCACTGCTCTCTGTCATCGAAAGCAGTGATCACTGTCATGTGTGCTGAAGCCCACCCCCCCCACAGTTAGAATCACTCCCTAGGACACACTTAACCCGTTCATCGCCCCCTAGTGGTTATCCCCTTCACTGCCAGTGTCATTTACACAGTAATCAATGCATTTTTATAGCACTGATCGCTGTATAAATGACAGTGGTCACAAAATAGTGTCAAAAATGTCCGATGTGTCCGCCATAATGTAACAGTCCCGATAAAAATTGCAGATTGCCGCCATTACTAATAAAATATAATAATAATAAAAATGACATAAAACTATCCCCTATTTTGTAGACACTATAACTTTTGCGCAAACCAATCAATATACGCTTATTGTGATTTTTTTCACCAAAAAAGAATACATATCGGCCTAAACTGAGGGAAAAAATTTTTTTTTTATAGATTTTTGGGGGATATTTATTATAGCAAAAGGTAAAAAATATTGTGTTTTTTTCAAGATTTTCGCTCCTGTCCTGTCGTTTATAGCGCAAAAAATAAAAACCGCAGAGATGATCAAATACCACCAAAAGAAATCTCTATTTGTGGGGAAAAAAAGGACATCATTTTGTTTGGGTGCAACGGCGCACGACTGTGCAATTGTCAGTTAAAGCGACGCAGTGCCGAATCGCAAAAAGTGCTCTGGTCAGGAAGGGGGTAAAATCTTCCGGTGCTGAAGCGGTTAAACAAATGAAAAAAAACAAGCAGTTCTGCAACTGGTACATAGAGAATGGTGGACCTATTGTCTGTGTGACAGCCTAACCCTGCTCTTCACTTGGGTACTAGAAGACTTCACTTGGGTACTAGAGGACTTCACTTGGGTACTAGAGGACTTCACATGGGTACTAGAAGACTTCACTTGGGTACTAGAGGACTTCACGTAGGTACTAGAAGACTTCCTTTGGGTACTAGAAGACTTCACGTAGGTACTAGAAGACTTCCTTTGGGTACTAGAAGACTTCACTTGGGTACTAGAGGACTTCACGTAGGTACTAGAAGACTTCACTTGGATACTAGAAGACTTCACTTGGGTACTAGCAGACTTCTCTTGGGTACTAGAGGACTTCTCTTGGGTACTAGAGGACTTCACTTGGGTACTAGAAGACTTCACTTGGGTACTAGAAGACTTCTCTTGGGTACTAGAAGACTTCTCGTGGGTACTAGAAGACTTTACTTGGGTACTAGAAGACTTCACTTGGGTACTAGAAGACTTCACGTGGGCACTAGAAGACTTCACTTGGGTACTAGAAGACTTCTCTTGGGTACTAGAGGACTTCTCTTGGGTACTAGAGGACTTCTCTTGGGTACTAGAAGACTTCACTTGGGTACTAGAAGACTTCACTTGGGTACTAGAGGACCTTGTTCTGGCTCTGATGGCCAGCATGTGAAAGCCTCTAGAGCCCCTTTCATTATTCATTCAAACACTGCACTTTATCCAAACTGTATGCACAGCGCAAAGTCTCTTGAAAGAATTAGGAATGTTTGAGATCGATGTTTAACTATATCTGGTATGTGTATAAAAAGTGTACAAGTCTAATCAGCAGCAGAGCCCCCATCTGTGACTGTCTTTGAAATGTCCGCTACATATATTTATGTTATTGCTCAAAAAATAGCTATAAAGTCTGTCTGAATTTGCAGGCACACAATGAAAGTATCAGGGTCTATTTATAATGCATTGTTCCTTTTTTTTCCCATTTTGTTCTTGCTGCAAAACTGACTTAAAATAACAACTGTATCACGGCTTTGTGGTTCTGCTACTAATTTGCGATACATTCCCGAGGCCGGCTCAAGGACCTCCTTTGGCAAAATAATATGGTACTTATTAAGTGCATCCTAAGAGGCCCTGGAGAATGGCATGCTAAGGAAACAGGGGAGAAACGTAAATGAATTTCTGTCCTCCAGTTAGATATCTGATATTGATGACCAGGATGTATATAAAAAACGAATGCTGAGAGGAAGGAGAATTAGGAAAACGGATAACAAATTAGCCTTTTTTTTTTTTTTTACACATACCTGAGCGGTATTATATAATGCAAACTACCAAAATGAGTATTAACAAAGAATATCAAATGGTGTTTGGTACATACTAGTCTATTATTTTGTCTATAAAAAATATTTTTGCCTCAGCAGAGTATCATATCCCAGCTTTTATTAGATGACCAGTGAAGCGAGAAAGAATTTTATGTGTTACAACGGAAACCGAGCTGAGCTTTTAGTAATCTAATCTGGGTATACGCTAATTAATCATAAAAAAGTTGCGGTTATGTTTTATTAAACTGATCAGGTTTACGGTTAGGGATTGTTCACTATTATCAAGGATGTGGGAAATCCCTTTGTGAGGGGACTTGGGTCACAAAACACATCTCTGTAGCCAATATTTTTTTTTTTTTTAAGTCATGTGATAGAAATTGTGGTGGACCAATGATGACAGAAATATCTACTCAACTATCTAATTGCATTTTTTGTATTTAACCAAATGATGACTGGGAAAAAGAGGGTATTACAAATACTTAAAGCGGAGCTCCACCCAAAAGGGGCAGCTCTGCTTCTTTGCTTCCTCCCCCCCCCCCTCCAGTGCGACATTTGGCACCTTTTGGAGGGGAAGGGGGGAGCGGGTACCTGTCAAAAACAGGTACCTGTCCCCACTTCCGGGAGACTTCACCACGGCGAGATTGCTCAGACGTTCGGCCCCCTCCTCCATCCTCTGTCTCCGGGCCAGTTAGAAAGTGCAGCACGCTTCGCACATGCGCAGTAGGGAACTAGCTGTGAAGCCGATCATTGCTGGTTTCCTTCAACAGGAATGGTGGCAGCATTACCCGAGAGCCGATCGGAAAATCGGCTGGGGTGCCGACATTGTGGGATCCCTGGACAGGTAAGTGTCCTAATATTAACCACGTCAGCCCCGCAAGGATTTACCCCCTTCCTGACCAAGCCCTTTTTTGCGATACGGCACTGGGTCGCTTTAACTGACAATTGCGTGGTCGTGCAACGTTGTACCCTAACAAAATTGACGTACTTTTTTTCCCACAAATATAGCTTTCTTTTGGTGGTATTTGATCACCTCTGTGTTTCTTTTTGTGCTATAAACAAAAAAAGAGCGAATATTTTTTAAAAAAAAGCTATATTTTTTACTTTTTGCTATATAATAAATATCCCCAAAAGATATATAAAAAACTAATTTCTTCCTCAGTTTAGGCCGGTATGTATTCTTCTACATATTTTTGGTAAAAAAAAAAAAAAAAACGCAATAAGCGTATATTGATTGGTTTGCACAAAAGTTATCGCGTCTACAAAATAGGGGATAGATTTATGGCATTTTTATTATTATTTTTTTTAGTAGTAATGGCGGCAATCTGCGATTTTTATCATTACTGAGACATTGCGGCGGACACATCGGACACTTTTGACACTATTTTGGGACCATTGGCATGACACTTACACTGATTTCTGTGTAAATGTCACTGGCAGGGAAGGGGTTAAACATTAGGGGGCGATCAAGGGATTAAGTATGTTCCCTGGGCATGTTCTAACTCTAGGGGGGACGGTCTTACAAGAACATGACAGAGATCACTGGGAGCAATAGATCCTTGTCATGTTGCTAGGCAAAACAGGAAAACACCTTGTTTACATAGGTATCTCCCTGTTCTGAATAAAAACAACAGATAACTCTGCGCTTAGGGACAAGTAATCCAGGTATGCTGCCTTTCCAGAAAAAATTTACCCCCTAAGGGGCAAGTTTAAATGATTGGTACAAAATAAGGAAAATTGGTGCTTCCTGTGAGTCCAGGTGCAGGGTATTAGAATGTACTTAACTGGCCATGAAATAATAAAGAGAGAGGGGTGGAAGTAAACACCTAATTGCTGGTGGTACTACCATATACCTATCACCCCCTCCTAAGCAGTGTATAATAAACCCAGAGCCTATACTGAGATAGTGAAATGAGTGTAAGGGAGGGCAAACCCTCGGGGTATAAGCATCCACCCCTAATTTGCCAGTCTCCAATATACACTGATGAATATGTGCAAATATGTGCAAATAGGTATGCAATAAAAAATGTTCTGTTCTGCCTCTTAGTGTCACGATCGCGGGCCACCGACGGACATCGTCGAATCCGCGGGACCCACGGGCACTCTCCTGCGGCATGCTGCGGGTGCGCGCCTGCTAGCCGCTGATGACACAACGACGTACGGGTACGTTGTTTTGCGCACCCGTGCTACTTTGCTGACGTATATTGGCGTGAGCTGGTCAGCAAGTGGTTAAAAGTCAGCAGCTGCGGTATTTGTAGCTGCTGACTTTTAATTTTGTGGTGTGGGGGGCGGAACTCCTCTTTAAACCTAGAATAAATTGATTGAAATTCAGCTGGTTCAGCAGGGGCCAGACAAATTTCGATACATCTATGGGCAGGCTGGTTTACAGAGGTCAACCTCTTGATCAGCTTCATGTATAACTAGTCAGTTGAGTTTTTTTTTTTTGCTTAATCAGTGCCACCAGCTTTAGCCGGTAACACTGATCATTGTATTCTGACTGTTTTTGAACTTCCTTTTTCTAGTCCCATCGTACGAGTTGTACGTCACTTCGTTCTTGACGGTCGGACTTTGGTGTGATCGTGTGTATGCAAGACAGCTTTAGCGAAATTCCGTCAGGATTCCGTCAGAGAAACCTTCAGAGTTTATTCCAATGGAAAAAACGCTTGTGTGTACACAGCATTAGGGGCAGGATCTGATTATTTATGCCTAGCCTTTGTTTTTCCTAAAATCTAGCAGTAGATGATAGATGCCAGTCATTTTTTGCAGGCACAACCAACCCCAAGCAGTCTGTGGACTGCTATGAAGTATGGCGCACATTTGGAAATTTGGTTCTGTTGACCTTGCAAGTTTATTTCAAGGAGAAGGAGCAATCATGGGTCTATTGGCGGGACAGTAGGTTGTTTAATTGCTCATTTCCCTTAAGGTTTCCACCATTTGCATGAAACCACAGAAGCTGTTGACCAATCTGGAAATGTTTTTTAGATGGAGTTTGGTGATCTGGGGGCCCTTCTCTGATATTGCTAATGGCCTCATATATACCCACATACATCTTCCATATCATTTTACATATTTTTCTGTTTTTTAGGAGTGGTAATGAAAGAAATAGGGTAATGTGGGTCAGTCATCGTATTTGCTACTTCTTCAATCGCTCCCTTAAGCCTCATTTATTGTAGACATGGAAATGGGGCTGCGGTAGCACAGGCAGCTTAGCACGTGCCTCCTTGGCTACAAGCAGCTGATCTGGTTTCCGCCATGTAGCAATATATTTTAATTTGCAGAGAGTAACTTTTCAGCTAAGAAAAATGACATTTGTTTAAGAAATCCAACAATGTTTACAAAAAGGCCCAGTTCCTTCGAATGATAATGGCCTTTTAAAGGGTCCATAATGTATTTTTATACTGTGCTTGTCCCAGGGGATGTTGTGTGTATAGGAAGGAGGTAGGGAAGGAGTTTACGATTGTGAACATTAGTAGTCACAAGCGCTCTCTATGGCAGACATTCCTCACTAATGATTTCAACAATCTACCAGTTCCACTTTTAATTGTATAATCTGTGCAGATGTTGAAATCAGATTGTGCTTCCATGTCAATTTAAAGGCTCATTGTTTGAATCTGGTGTGCAAAGCCTTCAGAGGTCACCAATCCAAGCATCAAACATACCTCCTATAGTGTAAAATGTTGGACTGTGAATTACATAATTGCTTTTAATTACATAATTATAGTGTTTAAATGTATAAGGGTAAAGGTTACTTTTACATTTCGAAGCCACGGAAGGTTATGTGACATATCAATGGGCTCACCTAGGGCTTCCTAGAGGTTGTGTCATATTTGTGTACATTCTTATGCCAATCTGTCCTTGACCTAAAAATGTTGAGGTTGCGAGGAATTCGGGCATTACAGGGTTTCATGTGATTTAGTAGGAACCTCATAACCAAGCAAAAACATAAAAAAATGAATTAAATGCTTATTAGGAGTTATCAGGCCACCAGTGGGATATTTGTAGTAGGAATATAATTAATTTGTATAGGAAACGGAAAACCAACTGCAGGTCAAGTAAATTTTCATGTAAAACTGTGCAGTTTTACAGCTGTATGGACTGCCTAATCCAGGCATGTCAAACTCAATTTCATTGCGGGACGTATGGTTACCCTCAAAGGTTGTATCTGTAAGACTAGATGTCCAGAGCACTCCACACTTACATCAGATGTCAAGAGCCCCCACATCATCAGAAGTCAAGAGTCCCCCACCCTCCCTTACATCACAAGCTGGGAACAGAGCTGGAAAGCAAAAAGTTCAAGGTCTGAAGAAGGACCAGAGGAGGGCTGGGGTCTGCTGAGACCAAGAGAGGTGGAGACGAGGGGGTGCTGCTGCTGCACAGAGAGGTTCACGATCTGTAGGAGGAGTTCGGTCCTCTTCTCTGCTGTCGACTGCTGGGAAGGGAGGTAGGGGATGGCAGAAACGAGTCTCTCCGCAGCTGCATGGAGAAACGCAGGATCTGGCAGAGGAGTTGTGTCCTCCTCTCTGCTGCCAACTGCTGAGACAAGGTGGATGTGGAGATGAGAGGGGTGCCACAGTTGCAGGAGAGGTGCGAGGCCCACATGAAATTCGGCCCGCAGATTCGGCCTGCGGGCCTTGTGTTTGACACATGTGGCCTAAACTGTTTTCTTTACGAGCAACATGCACTGCTCATAACAGCTATGTAATGCCTTTTATATTATATATAACATTTATAACTACAAATGAGTTGTTGTAGCTTGACAGATATTCCATGTTTTAATATTCTCTGTATTGCTAAGCCCAACGTAAAGTTCTGTGTTATTAGCCATTATGGGAAGGATAGTTGAGTTCATGGTCTCTCACTGGACAGGATGTCACCCAGAATCAAACTATTTAATAGCATATTTAGATAAGCACCGGATATGCTTCTTCCTAAGTACCGTAACCAATCAGACATAAACATAGAAACCAATCAGAATTTATCTTATACTAGGTTTATCAAACTGAATTGTACTTGGTTCTGCACTTAGGAGTTAAAATACTATAGGTGTAAACCTTAACTTTGTTTTTCAGGGCTGCTTTCCTAATGATGACAAAAGTGAACCATGCCCGTGTAATATCTGTTGAAACAGCTACTTGTAGTCTCTGTGCTAAGTCAGTGAGAAAGGGTGACAATGCAGGAGCACAATGAGACAGGGACATGAAGGTCCTTGTTCAGGTACAGGAAGTACCTGAACAAGGACCTTCATGGCAGGATCACAATTTATTATTTTAATGAAAGCTGTAGATTTATACCACTTCATATGATGTCCTTGGCTTTCAGTGGTTATATCTGACTGATGCCGGCAGCTGCAGGCATCATCCAGATATCGTTTTTTTCAGCCGACGATTCCCTATACCATAAGAACAATCATAGCGGCTATTCATCCACTTGATCATTCTTACCAGCGATGGAAGGGGATGTCCCCCCCTCCGGCCGCCCTCCGGTGCTCTCCCGTGCGATCGGGGACCTGGAGAAGGAATCCGCTGGGGCCAGAAGGAAGCCATAGAGAAAACCGAGGGACAGGTGGTCCCCGGCAATCTTTATGACTCACGTAGGTCCAAGCGCAACGTTATTACGTCACGTCCGGGCCGCCGGAAGTAAACAAAGCCTGGGAGCTGGCTGGAAAGCATCAGATCGTTAATTTATTTTTTGATCTAATGCTTTCCAGCCTAGAGGAAAGATGTGGGGTCTTATAGACCCCACATCTCTCCATAAAGAGGACCTGTCACGCACTATTCCTATTACAAGGGATGTTTACATTACAAGTGATCAACAAACATTTTTTTTAAAGGGAAAGTGTAAAAATATAAAAAAATTAAAATAAACAAAAAAATAATTAAAGCACCCCCGTCCCCGCGAGCTTGCACACAGAAGTGAACGTATACATACGTCGCGCCCGCATATGTAAACAATGGTCAAACCGTTCATGTGAGGTATCACCGCAAACGTTAGAGCAAGATCAATAATTCTAGCACTAGACCTCCTCTGTAACTCTAAACATGTAACCGGTAAAAAAAATTAAAAGCATTGCCTATGGAAATTTTTTAAGTACCAAAGTTTGGCGCCATACCATGAGTGTGCGCAATTTTAAAGTGTGACATGTGAGGTATCTATTTACTCAGCGGAACATCATCTGTCACATTATAGAAAAATATTGGGCTTATTTTACAGCGCAAATACCGTGTGACATAAAAAGTTGCAATAACCGACACCGTTAAAGTCTATGGGACACGAACATGAAAAATCAAAAGTGCTGATTTTAAAGGCTTATATGCAAGTTATAGCCATAAAAAGTGTTTGGGGACCCGGGTCCTGCCTCCGGGGACATGTTTCAATGCAAAAAAAAGTTTTAAAAACTGGTGTTTTTTCTGGAGCAGTGATTTTAATAATGCTTAACCACTTCAATACCAGGCACTTAGACACCTTCCCCCGGGGACATGTATCAATGCAAAAAAAAGTTTTAAAAACTGATGTTTTTTAAATTTTGCAAAAATTTTAATAATTTTTTGCCAACAAATAAAAAAAAGACCGAAAATTTTGCAAAAAAACAAGTTTTTCTTTGTCACTGTTAATTTTTTTTGTAAATAAGTGCGTTTTCTTCTTCAATGACGGGCACTGATAAGGCGGCACTAATGGGCACCGATAGGTGGCACTGATGGGCACCGATTAGGTGGCACAAATGAGGTGGCAATGATGAGGTGGCACTGATGATGGGCACTGATGATCAGGCACTGATGGGCACTGATAGATGGCACTGATGGGTATTGATAGGTGGCACTGGTTTGGCGGCACTGATGGGCACTGATAGGTGTGCATGGGTGGGCACTGATGGGCACTCATAGGTGGCACTGATGGGCACTCATGGGCACTGACGGGTACTTATGGGTGGCACTGATGCACACATATAGGTGGCACTGATAGGTGGCATGGATGGGCACTGATAGGTGGGCATGGGTGGGCACGGATGGGCACCGATAGGTGGCACTGATCTGGACGCTGATGAGTTGCACTGATGACACTGATGGGTGGCATGGTGCTGGGCATCCCTGTTTTTAAACTTTTTTTTAATAAATATGAAGTGCCAATCAGTGCCCAGTCAAACAATAAAAAATTAAATATTCCTTTAAATATCGGGCTGGAAGGGTGTCCTTAGTATGCCTGTAAAGTGGCACAGTTTTCCCATGTTTAGAACAATACCACAGCAAAAAAGTAATTGAAAACTGAACTTGGCTGTAATGAATTGCCGGGTCTCGGCAATATAGATAAAACTCATTTAAAAAATGGAATGGGTTCCTCCCCAGTCCATTACCAGGCCCTTTGGGTCCTTAGTATGCCTGTAAAGTAGCGCGTTTTCCCATGTTTAGAACAGTACCACAGCAAAATTACATTTCTAAAGGAAAAAAAGTAAATTTAAACTGATCGTGGCTGTAATGAATTGTCGGGTCTCAGCAATATGGATAAAACTCATTGAAAAAAACAGCATAGGTCCCCCCAAGTCCATTACCAAGCCCTTTGGGTCTGGTATGAATATTAAGGGGAACCCCGAACAAAAATGTAAAAAAACAATTGCATGGGGAGTCCCCCCAAAATCCATAGAAGGCCCTTCAGGTCTGGTATGAATATTAAGGGGAACCCCAAACCAAAATTAAAAAATTGCGTGGGGGTCCCCCCAAAATCAACACCAGACCCTTATCCGAGCACACAATCTGGCAGGCCGCAGGAAAAGAGGGGGGATGAGACAGCGCCCCCCCTCCTTAATCATACCAGGCCACATGCCCTCAACATAGGGAGGATGCTTTGGAGTAGCCCCCCAAAGCAACTTGTCCCCATATTGATTTTGGATCAAGGGCCTCATCCCCACAACCCTTGCCAGTGGTTATTTGGTTCTGCGGGCGGGGGGCTCATCAGAATCTGGAAGCCCCCTTTAACAAGGGGACCCCAGATCCCAGCCCCCCTTTGTGAATTGGAAATGGGTACCTTGTACTGTACGCCTGCCAATTCACAAAAAAAGTGTCAAAAATAGTAAAAATGACAAGAGACACTTTGGGTCAAGTCCTTTATTAAAAAAATGTAAAATAAAAATGTCCCAATGTAAATCCATCTTATGCCGCCCGGCGAACCAAAAAAAGAAAAAAAAAGCCGTAACAGCTCCTCCTCTGACGCCACATGATGTCAGAGGAAGGCGGGGTCACCCATTTACGTCACCGAGTGGCCCCACCCTCAGCTATATAACAGCTGTCAACGTGAAGAAGCGTCACTCGGTGGGAGCCTCCCATGGAGGCGGAGCTGTTGCGTTTTTTTCCCTTTATTCGGTCCGTTGGGTGGAGTGAGATGGGTTTACATCACAGGAAATTTTTTTTTTTTAACAACGGTCTTGTCCCAAAGTGTCTCTTGTAATTTTAACTATTTTTAACACTTTTTTTGTGAATTGGCAGGGGTACGAGGCAGGGTTCCAATTCGCATCCCCCCTCTTTTCCTACAGCCTGCCAGGTTGCGTGCTCGGATAAGGGTCTGGTGTTGATTTTGGGGGGACCCCTACACCATTTTTTAAAAATTTTGGCGCAGGGTTCCCCTTAATATCCATACCAGACCTGAAGGGCCTTCTATTGATTTTGGGGGGACTCCCCACGCAATTGTTTTTTTACATTTTGGTTCGGGGTTCCCCTTAATATTCATACCAGACCCAAAGGGCTTGGTAATGGACTTGGGGGGGACCTATGCTGTTTTTTTCAATGAGCTTTATCTATATTGCTGAGACCCGACAATTCATTACAGCCGCGATCAGTTTTACATTACTTTTTTCCTTTAGAAATGTAATTTTGCTGTGGTACTGTTCTAAACATGGGAAAACGCGCTACTTTACAGGCATACAGTGGTGTGAAAAAGTGTTTGCCCCCTTCCTCATTTCCTGTTCCTTTGCATGTTTGTCACACTTAAGTGTTTCGGAACATCAAACCAATTTAAACAATAGTCAAGGACAACACAAGTAAACACAAAATGCAATTTGTAAATGAAGGTGTTTATTATTAAAGGTGAAAAAAAATCCAAACCATCATGGCCCTGTGTGAAAAAGTGATTGCCCCCCCCCCTTGTTAAAACATACTATAACTGTGGTTGTCCATACCTGAGTTCAATTTCTCTAGCCACACCCAGGCCTGATTATTGCCACACCTGTTCACAATCAAGGCATCACTTAAATAGGAGCTGCTTGACACAGTAAGGTCCACCAGAAGATCCTTAAAAGCTACACATCATGCCGAGACCCAAAGAAATTCATGAACAATTGAGAAAGAAAGTAATTGAGATCTATCAGTCTGGAAAGGGTTATAACGCCATTTCCAAAGCTTTGGGAATCCAGCGAACCACAGTGAGAGCCATTATCCACAAATGGCGAAGACATGGAACAGTGGTGAACCTTCCCAGGAGTGGCCGGCCGCCCAAAATTACCCCAAGAGCGCAGCGACGACTCATCCAAGAGGTCACAAAAGACCCCACAACAACGTCCAAGGAACTGCAGGCCTCACTTGCCTCAGTTAAGGTCAGCGTTCATGCCTCCACCATCAGGAAAAGACTGGGCAAAAATGGCCTGCATGGCAGAGTTCCAAGGAGAAAACCACTGCTGAGCAAAAAGAACATCAAAGCTCGTCTCAATTTCTCCACAACACATCTTGATGATCCCCAAGACTTTTGGGACAACATTCTGTGGACCGATGAGACAAAAGTGGAACTCTTTGGAAGGTGTGTGTCCAAGTATATCTGGCGTAGAAGGAACACTGCATTTCAGAAAAAGAACATTATACCAACAGTAATATATGGTGGTGGTAGTGTGATGGTCTGGGGCTGTTTTGCTGCTTCAGGACCTGGAAGACTTGCCGTGATAAAAGGAACTATGAATTCTGCTGTCTACCAAGAGATCCTGAAGGAGAATGTCCGACCATCTGTTCGTGTACTCAAGCTGAAACGAACTTGGGTTCTGCAGCAGGACAATGATCCTAAAACACACCAGCAAGTCCACCACCGAATGGCTGAAGAAAAACAAAATTAAGACTTTGGAGTGGCCTAGCCAAAGTCCTGACCTGAATCCTATTGAGATGTTGTGGTATGACCTTAAAAAGGCCGTTCATGCTCGAAAACCCTCTAATGTAACTGAATTAGGACAATTCTGCAAAGATGAGTGGACCAAAATTCCTCCAGGACGCTGTAAAAGCCTCATTGCACGTTATCGCAAACGCTTGGTTGCAGTTGTTCCTGCTAAGGGTGGCCCAACCAGTTATTAGGTTTAGGGGGCAATCACTTTTTCACACAGGGCCATGATGGTTTGGATTTTTTTTCATTTTTAATAATAAACACCTTCATTTACAAATTGCATTTTGTGTTTACTTGTGTTGTCCTTGACTATTGTTTAAATTGGTTTGATGTTCCGAAACACTTAAGTGTGACAAACATGCAAAGGAACAGGAAATGAGGAAGGGGGCAAACACTTTTTCACACCACTTTACTAAGGACACCCCCCAGGCATGATATTTAAAGGAGTATTCCATTTTGTAAGCATTATTAAAATCACTGCTCCTGAAAAAACGGCCGCTTTTAAAACTTTTTTTTGCATTGATACATGTCCCTGGGGTAGGACCCGGGTCCCCAAACACTTTTTATGACAATAACTTGCATGCAAGCCTTTAAAATGAGCACGTTAGTGTCCCATAGACTTTAACGGTGTTCCACGGCTTTCAAATTTGCCACAACCACAGCATAATGTTTGCTGTTCGGCGAACAGCGAACACCCGATGTTCAAGTCAAACTTAAATTCAACTCAAACATCGGGCTCATCCCTATTTACAAATACCATACTGGTGACCCCACAATAGGGATAAAACTTTTTTGCGGAAGGGAGTTTAATAAGACACATGGCTACTCACTAAAATTAGAAGAAATTAGGTTTAACCTTAAACTGCGTAGAGGGTTCTTTACTGTAAGAGAGGCAAGGACGTGGAATTCTCTTCCACAAGCGGTGGTCTCAGCGGGGGGCATCGATAGTATTAGATAAGCACCTGAACGACCGCAACATACAGGTATATACAATGTGATACTGACATATAATCACACACATAGGTTGGACTTGATGGACTTGTGTCTTTTTTCAACCTCACCTACTTTGTAGGAGAGGAGTGCTAGAATTTGTGCAGTAAGGAAGTGGTTAAATACTAAAAATTGACTTTTGACTTTTGAAATGACGTTACCATTTTAAATGCTTATATGAAATGTTAGAAATTGGGTTTACATCAACCCCCCCCCCCCCCCCCCATTGCCACATTTGGCACTTTTTAGGAGGGAGCGGGTACTGTTTTTGACAGGTACCTGCTCCCACTTCTGGGTCAGATCGCCACAGAGATCTACGAGGATGTTCTGCCCCTCCTACTTCCCCCACTGCCTTCTAGGACACACACAGGTCCTTTCAGGCTCACACATGCACAGTAGGAAACCGGCTGTGAAGCCAGAAGCCTTCACTAGACATGTGCGTCGACAATAAATTGTTTCGTTCCATTCCGTTTCGTATTAGCCATTAATTCGTATTTCGTAATTTGTGTCTGAATTTCAATTTTGATTCATACAAAATACGAATTTTCGTTAGGTTTGTTAACTTCGTAACAATTACTAACCTTCGTTTTGATGAATTTATCCGAATGTACGAATTTACAGAAATTCGTACGAATTTTGATTCGTACCAGACCCAAAGGGATCCTCCCGAATGTACGAATTTACAGAAATTCGTACGAATTTTCGATTTGTACGAAACTAATCGCACATGTCTATTCACTACCGGATTCCCTTACCTAAGATGCCAGCGCCTGCACACGAAAGCGATTAAAAATCATCTCAGGTGAAGACATTGCTGGATCCCTGGACAGGTAAGTGTCCTTATATTTGTAGCTGCTGACTTTAATTTTTTTTGGGGGGGGGGATCTGGAGCTCTTCTTTAATACTTGTGGTTTGTTTAGTTATCAAAGATAAGTTATTAAAGATCAAGACACAAACTCAACCTAGCAACATTTTCAGATTTGTTTCAGAAATATAAATAAAGCAAATAATGACTTTTACAGGGCAAAAAAAATAAAAACATTGCTGAAAATGCTAAGCACACCAACAAGTGGACAGCATAGTAGTTATAAAAATAGATAAATAGATATAATGGGCTGGAGAATGAAAATTATTTAAGGATCTGAGCATCATTTCTGTTCACACAGGTCTTTCAACAAGCTGGAAAATTGTAAATTGAAGGAAAGTATCAAAGTAAAATTCTCACGTTTGAAAATATTTAACATCTTATGCCCCGTACACACGGTCGGAAATTCTGACGGAAAAAGTCTGATCGGATTATGTTGTCCGAAAATCCGATCGTGTGTGGGCTCTATCGGACTTGGAATGGAAAAAGTTTGAGAGCAGGATCTAAAATTTTCTGGAAACAAAATCCGATCGGACTTTTTCCGATCGTGTGTAGAGAATTCCGACACACAAAGTGCCACGCATGCTCAGAAAAATTTTGGAGACGAAAGCTATTGGCTACTGGCCTCTACGTAGTCCCGTCGTACGTGTTGTACGTCACCTCGTTCCCAACGATCGGATTTTCCAACAACTTTGTGCGACCGTGTATATGCAAGTCAAGTTTCGGACAAAATCTGTTGGAAAAAAACTGACGGATTTTGTGGTCGGAACGTCCGACCGTGTGTATGGGGCATTACAATTAGCTTGATGCAAGTTTTGAAATTTAAGATTCCATATTTGCCAAAAATATATATTTTCTACAGAAAATGTCCTGACTTTTGGCTAACAAATCAGGCCTTTAGTATCCATTGCCTTAAATTGTCTTAATTGACTTAGGCCTTACACCTTCCACAAATTCTTCACAATTAAAATATGTATAAAGTATGTTGCCTGAGCATATTAGTTGGGCAAACTATTGCTTTTTTTTTTTTTACTGCTCTGACCAAAGGAAGAGAAGAGGGGAACAGTATGTGCATTAGAGCTTGTGTATTTTATTTTTAAGTCTGCACTCTGTAAAAAATGAACAATTATTATTGATAAACCATGGTATTTGTTGAGCTGTCCAGTGCTGATCCTGAGTTCTAACATCAGGAATACTACATGTTTTCAACAGTTAGAAAAAAAGATTTTGCTTCCCCCAAAGATACTATTCTAGCGCACCAGGTGTATAATTTGGTATTCTTATGGTACAAGGACTTGTGGGCTTGTTATTATCAGCAAATACTGTATGTCAGTCAGTATCGAAGAAGAAAATAGGGGACAAAAAAGGGGTCTCCTCCCAAAGCACATATTGGGTATGGGATTCTGTACCATTGTAGCCTAGAGATAAGTGACTTAGTAATATAAAATCACTCACACCATGAATCATGGGGAGAGGCACGGTTGCTGGTGTTTTTTTTTTAATAGGAGGGAGGGTTTTTTGCTGGTGGGGGGCATTGCTGGGGCAAAAGGGCTTTTGCCACTGGGGAGTTTTGCTAAGGTTTGCAGGGGTTGTTGCTGGGCAGAAGGGATTTTGTTTGTTGGGGGTCTACTTGGGGGGGGGGGGGGTTGCCTTTATTGGTCAAAGGTTTAGCTGGAGAAGCAGGACTTTTTACTTGGAGACTTTTGCTGGGGGTGTACAATGAGGGAGGAATTGTTTTCCCTGGGGGCGGGGGGGGGGGATATTTTTGTCCATATATTGTCAAGATTGACAGTTTGTTGCCCCCAAATTGTTATGATTACCTGTTTGTTGCCCCCATATAATCACCCTTGCCCTTTGTTTGCCCACATATTGCCTTGTTTGTGCATTTGTTACCCACATATCATCACAATTGGCGGTTTTCTGTCTGTGTGTATTGTAATGAATACCTGTATGCTGCCTGAATATTGTAACAGTTGAGTAATTGTTACCCGTGTATTGTATTCAATTGCCTATTTGGGGCCCATGCATTTTTAGGAATGCCATTTTTTGCCTACATGTTATGAAGTCACCACTGTTTAGTTTATCATATTATTATAATTTAGTCCCTTGTAGGCCTGTCACCATCAAAGATTGCCGCTACTATCCTTTTGTTTTGCTACAGTGCACTGTGTGCACTATTCTGCCACTATCAAAACCTTAAATCTTATTTACTTTTACCAACATAAGTGAAAGACAGTGATACTTCTGTGCTACCTAGATAATAACCACTACGTGTGTGCAAAATAAACCATAAAGCACTAGGGTCGCTGGTTTGAATCCCAACCACGACACTACCTGACTGCATGTTTTCCCTTTGCCTTTGTGGGTTTCCTCAGAGTACTCCGGTTTCCTCCAACAAGCCAAAGACATGCTGGTTAGTTAATTGGATGGATCCTGTCTGAATTAGCCCTTGTATGTATGAATGTGAGTTAGGAACCTTATATTGTAAGCTCCTTGAGGGCAGGGACTGATGTGAATGTACAATATACTGTATATATAAAGCACCTCGTAAATTGATGGTGCTATATAAGTACCTGTAATAAATAAAATAAATTAAAATAAATAAATACACGCTATGCGTGTGCAGAATAAATCATAAATGAAAAATAAATTAACACTATATGTGTGCAGAATAAACCATAAATGAATAATAAATATTATTATTATTATTATTATTATTATTATTATATACACTATATTATCAAAAGTATTGGGATGCCTGCCTTTACACGCACAGTGGTGTCCCAGTCTTAGTCCGTAGGGTTCAATATTGTGTTGGCCCTCCCTTTGCAGCTATAACAGCTTCAACTCCTCTGGGAAGGTTTAGGAGTGTGTCTATGGGAATGTTTGACCATTCTTCCAGAAGCGCATTTGTGAGGTCAGGCACTGATGTTGAACAAGATGGCCTGACTCGCAGTCTCCTCTCTAATTCATCCCAAAGGTGTTTTATCAGGTGTTTTATCAGGTTGAGATCAGGACTATGTTCATCCACACTATGTTGCCAAAAGTATTGGGCCACCCCTCCAAATCATTTGGTGGAGGGGGGATTATGGTGTGGGGTGATTTTCAGGGGTTGGGCTTGGCCCCTTAGTTCCAGTGAAGTGAACTCTTAAGGCATCACCATACCAAGACATTTTGGACAATTTCATGCTCCCAACTTTGTGGCAACAGTTTGGGGATGGCTCCTTTCTGTTCCAACATGACTGCTCACCAGTGCACAATCCAAGGTCCATAAAGACATGCATGAGCGAGTTTGGGGTGGAGGAACTTTATTGGTCTGCACACCCTGTCCTGACCTTAACCCGATAGAACCTCTTTGGGATGAATTTAACCTGGAGACTGCAAGCCAGGCCTTCTCGTCCAACATCAGTGCCTGACCTCACAAATGTGCTTCTGGAAGAATGGTCAAATATTCCCATAGACACACTCCTAAACCTTGTGGACAGCCTTCCCGAAGAATTAAAGCTGTTATAGCTGCAAAGGGTGGGCCAACTCAATACTGAACCCTACGGACTAAGACTGGGATGCCATTAAAGTTTGTGTGCGTGTAAAGGCAGACCCCCAATACTTTTGACAATATAATGTATATCTCAAAATAGATCAATACAAGTGAAGACAGTTGTCAGTAATCATGCGGCTCTCCCTAAAATATATTTTTCTATATAAATCTCACTATGCAATATACAACTCCATACAAATATACATATAAATTGTGCATAAACAACAGGACTCTTGAAATCTGTGAAACTAACCAATTCCAATCTATGTTTAAAGTAAACAGCTCTTAAAGTCTGTGAAAATAGGCAATACAGTCCCAATGCAATGTGTGCAGTCCCAAAACGTGTTTTCTATATGCAAACAATATCTTCCTCCACTCTGTGCTCAATAATATCAAGATTCCACACCAACCTGCACGAGGCCGCATGAAGTGTTGGATCGCGGCTGCACAGCGTGAGATTTTTAGAGGCGCTTTTACTATATGTGTGATGTAAGCGTGATATCTTTGATAAACATATGGTACCTAGTTTACTACACTATAAGAGACCATCCTATGTTTTTGAGTACATTGAGAGCGGAGAAGGTAGAGAGCGGAGAAGGTAGAGACCGGTGGTTTCTTAAAGAGATATTAGCCTCGTATAACTAAAAGGAGAAGATCATACCTAAGGATATCCAGGAAGATAGCAGATAATATATCCATATCCCCTTGGGGGAAAACCGCCCATTTGACCTAACAACATATGTTTTAGATCCATATCTTGAGGTGAGTGCATTGGAGTAAAGGTGTTTGGACCCATTTGCAGGTTGGTGTGGAATCTTGATATTATTAAGCACAGAGTGGAGGCAGATATTGTTTGGATATGGAAAACAGGTTTTGGGACTACACACATTGCATTGGGACTGTATTGGCTATTTTCACAGACTTTAAGGTGGGAGAAAACTCCCATGGATGATTTTTGTACCAATAGGTAAGCCTACAATAAGGCTTACCTATAGGTACTGTAAATATCTCCTAAACGTGCACCATTTAGGAGATATTTACTTGTGAATGGGCCGGTGACATCACTGGCATATGCGCTCTGAATGAACGGCATGCCTGCATCGTTCCTTCAGACCCCTGTGCTGTAACCAGCGGCTCCCACGCGCATGTGTGGAAGTGACATCATTGCAGCTTGTCCAATCAAAGGACCAGAGCTTGCTAATCCGGAATGAAGACCGGGTGAAGATGGAAGCCCTGTCAGCGGTGACAGCACACTGCTGGAGAGCTTAATTTTAATGTAAGTTTCACATAATGCGCATACTAGCACATTATGACATTGCCTTGCAGGAGGAATTTTTTTCTTCACTGCATTTACTGCCGTTTTAAAAGCTGTTTACATTGATTATAGTATATATTGCTTTTACCAACATAATTATACATAAAACACACAGATAAAGAAAAACTTTCTTTTTTCAGTAGACTTCAAAAGGCTGACACTAACTAGGTTAAATTTTATTTCTTACACTGCTTGCTCTAAAAATGTAATGTAATGCTATATTAATGATTACAGAGCTGTAATAATGTGTTTGATTTATATCTGCCCGGAGTTAAATTAAAAGTCAGCAGCTACAAATACTGTAGCTACTGACTTTTAATATTAGGACACTTACCTGTCCAGGGATCCCGTGATGTTGGCACCCCAGCCGATTTTTCGATTCCATACAGCGCATGAATGAAACGTGTTGTGCTTTGTGAATGGCCCGGCGGCGAAGGAAGGTGGAGGGGGGGCCGAACTTCCAAGTGATTTAGCCATGGTGAAGTCACCTAGAAGTGGGAGTGGGTACCTGTCAAAAACAGGTACCCACTCTCCCCCGGAAGGTGCCAAATGTGCAGCGGAGGGGAGGAAGAAAACCTGTGGAGCTTCCCCTTTTGGGTGGAACCCTGCTTTAAGCTTTAGGAAGTATCAGCCACCACTAAAGTGTCTGGTTATTGTTTCTCCTGGTTATTTGCTCCTGTAAAGAGCAGATAAACCAGGTGATCGGAGATGTGATGCTGCCAATTCCTTTATAAATGCAGCACACAATTTAAAAGCCTTACTAATCTTTTTTTTCTTTGTGTTCTAACCAATTAAAAATCAGTAAATTAAATATTGAATATTCATTTCCACATCTGTCTTGTTCCCTCAGATGATCCCGTCTCTGCCGGAGTCACATCGTCACAACAAGATCTCATGCTGTACATTGATCATCTATCCAACCTTTGCCTAGAGAGAGAACCCCAAGAACTTTGATCTTTACTGAGCCCATTAGGGAAGGAGGAACTTGAGGAGGAGATGGAAGACATCTGAAGAGACAAGGAACAATGCTTAACACCAGAGCAAGTAAGTGTCTCATATAGTGCCAAATAGTTGGATCTTAGTGGGACTAATACATCTTCATAATTTCATAAGAAATGCAGTGAAACATACTATACTCATTGTGGCATGATGCCTACATTAGAACGCTAAAGGGCAAGCATATATTAATTTGCAGGTGTTTAATTTACTCTGGAACGTTCAACGTGTTGTTGTTGTAACCCATGAGAATATCTAGTGTCCTAAATATGTAAGCACATAGGTAAAAAATTATTTATGTGCCGTGCTGCTGGTTACTGAAGCATAAACTTACTTTGACGTTATGAGAATTTAAAACCCAGAGGCGACAAGAATTCTGTTAAATGGAATGACTGTATTTCTGTTAATTTCCTAATGCACGGATAGTCAATGAAAATAATCATACAGTCTTGCCTTACCCGAGTTGCAAAAGGTAAATGATTTTGTGTACTGGATAGCCATACTTATTTGTTAAACTTTATAAATGTACGTATTGGTTTTACTTTTTTTTTTTCTTTGCTAGCACTAGTAAGCATAACTCACAGCTTCAACTGAAAATAATAAGATAATAGAAAGCTCATATATACATAAATATGTAACTGCAGAATGATGAACATTTTTGTGCTGGAGTGGCTTTTGATGCTATCTGATTTAAAGTATATCTATGGTCTAAATGTAAAATCATATATTAAATTTTGTTCAGCCTTCTCCTTTAATCTGAACGATCTTGATTTTGAAAAGGTACTTTTTGAAGATCCTCCCACATTTACTTCCTTGAATCCGGTGGCACATATATCACTATTCCTGGAGCGTAGGCATGGCGTAGGCATGGCTGTGTCACAGAATTCACAAAACCTGCTTTCTGAACTACAGAGGTGCTGAGTGGATTCGTTTCAGAAGGCAGAATCAGTACAGGAATCACTGCTTGCAGGCACCAAGGTACCATGGGATATGTAGTCCTTAGAAATGAAAAATAAACAGCAGAGGAGAAGCTGCAAAACATGCAGGAAATCCAGGAAGTTGTGGAAAGATATGACCAGCAGACAGGCAGCACTCACAATATAAAAGGATATTTTTCAAGTAGCCTTTATTGGACTGTCAAAAATAACTATTGTGTGTATAGCTATTACAATGCGGGTGTAAAACATTTTACGAAAAGTTACCCAGGCAAAAGCATCTATAGTGCAGATTATTCACTTCAATCTGCCTTTTTTTGGTGGTTGCACTGAAAATTAGATAGCAATACAGTAACACTCAGTAAGTACTCAATAAGTAAGTACAGTAAGTACTCATAATTAAATGGGAATACAGTAACACTCAGTAAGTATTCAATAAGTACTCATAATTAGATAGCAGTACAGTAACACTCACTAAGTATTCAATAAGTACGGTAAGTACCATATATACTCGAGTATAAGCCGAGTTTTTCAGCACATTTTTTTGTGCTGAAAGTGCCCTCCTCAGCTTATACTTGAGTCAAGCACTTTTCTGCAGCAAAAAATTACATTTTCCGACCCGACTTTGCGGCCCCGTATCTCATTTGGATATGTTGTATTGTTGGTTTCAATGGGTTTGCATACCAAATTTGGGGTTCCTAGCATCAAGTGGCCCGAGATACAGGGCCACAAATTTGGGTTGGAAAATGTAATTTTTTGCTGCAGACTTTGGGGCCTCTTATCTCGGGGCCAACCAATCTTACAACATATCCAAATTTGGGGTTCCTAGCACCAAGTCGCCCCGAGATACAGGGCCCCAAAGTTGGTCAACTGTGTCCATCTGCAGCAATGTCATTTCGGGACCCTTTGGGTCCAGAGACCCCACATTTTGGCTGCAGCTAGGGGGCATCTAGGAACCCTTAACTACTAAGTTCAGGGGACCTTTGGCTGCAAATGGGCACAGTGAGGCTGCAAATGGGCATTGTTGACCCTCTTTTCCACTTACAGTAGCTGCGCATTTCTCACCCTAGGCTCATACTCGAGTCAATAAGTTTTCCCATTTTTTTGTGGTAAAATTAGGTGCCTCAGCTTATATTTGGGTCGGCTTATACTCGAGTATATATGGTACTCATAATTAGATAGCAATACAGTAACAGTAAGTATTCAATAAGTAAATACAGTAAGTACTCATAATTAGATAGGAGTACAGTAACACTCAGGAAGCATTCAATAAGTAAGTACAGTAAGTACTCATAATTAGATAGCAGTACAGTAACACTCAATAAGTACTCAATAGGTAAGTTCAGTAAGTACTAATTAGATAGCAGTATAGTATAATTGGATTGGTCTGAAGCACTAACGTCAAGTATATGGAATGCACCAGACTGAACTGAAGATAAGTGTGTTAGGAGAGAGTAGAGTTCTATTGTGAGCTAAGCATAATACCGTATAGCTGAAAAAAGGGGCCAACATGTTTCTTTTTGAAAGACTACTCTGTCTCAATACATCCTCCTTGGAAAAAGAGCAAAATTCTGTATACCCCGTGGTGAAACCAGACAATTTTGGACGACAGAGCAATATAAGAGCCAGGTACCCAGAACTTCTCATCTTGTGAGCACTCTACCAGACTTGACATTCACTACAACTATAGCTTTCCCTGCAGCTAACATATTCATTCCTGAACCTAAAAATTGCAACCCTTCTAAACCTCCTTTCAATTCCAACCATCTACTCTACCTTTCATCGTATTTCCTCTCTTCTCAAGTAAAATTATTTAACTGCACGTTTACTTGAGGCTATGGTACGGAAAATTGTTTTATGGGTAGGGAGGGAATCTAGGAACAGGGGCCTTGTTGCAACCACAATTCCTTCAATGCCTGAGTAACTCATAGTTACCAACTACAGCTCTTTCATTGTCTTATCTAAACTGCAAACTGAAAACGGATTGGTTGAGATGGTTAATTGCACACAGTTACATTTTGCGTTCATAAACTAAGCCCCAATACGTTTATGAAAAAAACATTGTGCATAGTATCCCCATCCCTTTTGTTCTTTGCAGACTGAAATTGAACTGGAATATTTTGGACTTTTCAAGGTTAAGCATGCAGTGAGCATGTGGCTTGGATTGTTTGGAAGGTTCTTCTTCTAGTAAAACGTATTAAATTAGCAAATAAGGGTTAATTGCTGTATCAACTTAAAATAGCTCTCAGGAAGCGGAGACTCAGAACATTAATGTCATTATCTCGTCCAGTGTCTCCTCTCCTTTCATCATGAAAGTGGATTCTGGCAGACTCATGTTTTACCATTTACTTCAATATACGCAGCGGCTCTTTTGTTTGAAGGCTGATGAAGCTTTTACTGTGGCCATTCAATCAAGCAGAAGCACAGTGCTCAAGATACTTGTGTGTACAGTACACATTCTGCACTGAATTACAGTAATATCAGTTCTTTTCAACATATTGGTAAAGCTGTAATTGTATCTGTGTTACCCCTAATAATGGGACAGTCACATAAGGTTGTATAGCTTCAACCTTGGTTATGAAAGTATTTTGAGTCAGATAAAGGGGGGGAATAAGGGACTTCATGTTCAACAGATCTTTGCAGGAACACAATCAAAAATCTCGTTTAGAAGGGAACTATAAGCCACAAAGTACAACATTTAAGGTGGAACTCTGGTCAGATACAAAAAAATATACAGTAGCATGAGTTCAAAAATATGTCTGTGTATTCTTGTACTGTACTGAGCTAAAGTAATAGGTAGTAGCAGTGAGGGCAAGGCACTTAAAGGGTCACTAAACCCACATCATAAAAAATATCAATAAATGGTGTATTACATGCTGTTCATACTCACTCAGTCACTATGGGATTCACTTTCTGTATTCTTCAAAAAACCTGGTTGATCCTGCTGCTCTCTATCTCCACCTTCTGTTCATGTCCCCAATTCAGTTAGCAGCTGTGGTGGCAACTCTGCACATGCTCATTTTTTTAGTGATTTTCTATGCTGAGCATTTCCTCCCTATCACATCTGAGCTATACCCCACTTTTAAGTACACAATGAGTTTTTTTTTACTAAAGCTGGAAAGTGCAAAATCAGGCTCCCTTCTGCATAGAAACCAATGAGCTTCTAAGCCCAGTTTGTTCAATTAAGCTTTGGTACTAAAACCTGGAAGCTCATTGGTTTCTATGCAGACGGGAGCCTGATATCACACTTTCCAGCTTTACTAAATAAACCCCATTGTGTACTTAAAAGTGGGGTATGCCTGTAAAGAGTCACGCAGTAGCAAATGACAGCCCATGCTCACACCTCTATGCTCACTAAGCAGCTAAACACAATAGGGGAGGGATGTTACATGTGAATTAATGGAGGCCTTACCGCCCTCTTATTCTAAGACACAGGGTGGGGGGGGGGGGGCGTTACACAGCCTGTGACTGGCACAAATTCACACACACCATGTTATTGCCAAAACGATTTTATTTCAAATATATATTTGTATGACAATTTGAAACAGTTTATTAATTAGTTATTTTTACACCGTATTCCAAAGGTCCAAACTTGTGACCAGCAACAGAGGACTAGAAGCTTAAACAGTGTGTGTGTTTAGTATTACTTTAAGGCTTTTAAGCTGTTGCACCATCTGTAGTTTTATTCTAGCTCATTAACACACCAAATCTTACATGAAACCCAACTCTGGGTGACTTCCATCCATTTATTTATCGTTACCTTTGGGGCTGGTTACATGACGTGCTGGGTCCACTTCTCCGGTGGTATGACAGTCCCTAATGATGCACAGAGAGGCATCAACGTAATGACATCAGCACCTTTCCCTGCACCATTCTTTGTCAGTGCAAGGTGCCATGATGATGTCTCCTCAGAGGGTCGTCCCATGAGACCTTACACTGACAGGAATAGGGTTGAAAAATACCCAATCCAGAAGAGGAGCGGTGCTAGAATGCCAGAGAGGCGAGTGCTGAAGTGGGAGCTACAATTTTGTGCAAAAGAAGCTGAGGGCCCATATCTTATCAGAAAAAGTGAATCTGGAGTTGGGTTTTAACCTTCTATATCTGGTCGGGGTTTCCCTTTTCATATTTAAAGCTTACGTGATTAATGTTTGTTGGCACAGGTAAACCGTACTTATATTTTGCATTTTTGCCCTACAGCTGGCTTTTAAATACTTCCATCTAACTCCACACCTACATGTCTAATTAGGTAAAACCCCTCATTTGCGTAAGAATGCATGTTGTCTGTGAATTTGAAACCACATAAAAATATGTGGTAGGAATAGCTAATTATGCACATGTTTGGAAGTTTTCCACTTCCCCGGGCACAATCAGACAGAATCTTGGCATTAACTGCTACAAATATGGCTTTTCCATATCATACACATACATTGCTTTGTGTGGCTTTATATTTTGCTGAGAGCCTTTATTTTATTTTTATTTTCTGATCAGATCTCCCTCTGGCCTGCTATTTCATTAAATCGTCTCTCTGTATATAACTATATTGGGGAGCAAAAAGAGATATTTAAGGCCAGTTCCCACCATAGAAACGCAGTCTGGATGCTTTCCAGAACCTTTTCTGCATGTGCGTTTTTGACAAAATGTGATAAAATGAGACATGTGAAAACTTTCTGGTATAAGAATCCTGTACTGTGGTTCTGTGGAGGGCTTTTGGTTACTTAAAGTGGGAGTAAACTCCCATCTCTGACTTTTACCTATAGGTAAGCCTATAATAAGGCTTACCTATAGGTACTGTAAATATCTCTTAAACGTGTGGCATTTAGAAGATATCTACTGTTCATGCAGCTGGTGATGTCACCGGAGCATGCCACCCGGCCCTTCCTTCAGAGTTCTGTGCCGTAAATGGATGACATAAATGGTGACGTCATCGTGGCTCCGGCCAGTCACACAGCTGGTGCAAGTACTGGTACAATATAACTTTACCTTTCAGGTTAGAAGAAAAAAAAAGCTAAAAAAAAAAAAGGTAATAGGAAAGGATAATTCCTTTTTTCATTCAAAGCCCTACCTACATGCCTTTTATCACAGATCTCTGTGTAATTTCTTTATTTGTGTTATTTTACTTGCGATCACATGACCACAAAGCTCTGGCCCCTCTTTGTAATCTGGCGGGCCGATAGTGAGGATAAATTGAATAGCGCAGTGTTGTCACCTGCTGTTGCTTTTGGTGAAGGGGAAAAAATCCTCTACCCACCAATCAGAGTAGCCACACCAGGAGGGGAGAAAACCCAGAACTTTGTGGTCATGTTATCACTTAAAAAAATAGAAAAGGCTAATTACGATTTTGTAATAAAGGTAATGCAGGGCCATGGGGAGAAAATTGGAGGGAATGTTTAAATGTCAGTTTTTAGTTAGTCTCTCCTTCTACCTGCTCACTTTAACCTTTAGGTTTATACTTTCTCATTGGTCCCCAAGCCCTAATCCATAGAAGTTTTTGTTTCTGTGCACTGCACTGAACCAGCTGTGTGCAGTTTGGAATAAATGGAGTAAAAAAAAAAAACAATAAATTGCATTTCTGCAGCCACTATTTTGAAATAAATGTACAATATGGAAACTGCACCACTCTGGTGTGTCAGCAAGGAGAGCAAACAATGTTGTACATCCACCAAAGAAAGAAAGCATTCGTAAAACAAGTTGCTGCCAACAATTATAAAAAAATAATTATTTTGTGCAATTACAAAAAGCTTGAGTATACAAAAATACGAAAGATACACCCAAGCCCATAAAAACACTGAAAAAAATACCTTTTTGTAAATAACTAAGGAATACCCATGGTCTTAATGCATAGCAAAATTCATAAACAGCCAACGCTAACTAATCCTTAATAATGTGCAATAGTAACATAGAGCATCAGTACCCAACTTCCCTGGCACCAGGGGCCAGCTTCACGAAAGACAATCCCTCCACAGACTGGGGGGTTGGAGGTTTGGGGGTGCAGACTGTCACCTTAGGGGGAAGAGGGGAAACCTGTCGCCTTAGGGGGGTTGAGGGTGCAGCCTGTCACCTGAATTCAGCTCATGGGCCTCATTAGTACTATATGACGATGATGATCCTATTCCTGCCTGGCTCTCCTCCCTCCCATTCTCCTTCTTCTCCCCCTTCTCCTCCTCTCTGTTCCTTTTCTTCCTGACATGACCACAGACAGGGAAGGGAGTAGTGGTCCTGGGAAAAGTGGAGTGGTGGCCCTCTGGTGGATGGATGGTGCAAGTTGTGCTGGTTCGCTCTCCCACTGCCTTGGGGTTTGGGGACCTCTGATATAGAGCATTAAGCTGGCCTTATACCAGAAGAATTTCATCTGAAAATTTGGTTTTCAGAACATTCATTTGATTTCCTAACGGTTAGTGGGTTCAAATTGACATTTTTGATGCTAATGACAAAAACAATTAAAGGAGCAGGGTGAAAAAATTTTCTTGAATAAACAAAATTTGAACTGTGAATGTGATTTTTGTTCAGGAAAAAATGTACGTATTGTAATTAAACCTGTTTAATATATCTGATTTTCCATTTAAAAAAGCAGTTCTGGATGAAATTTTAGGAGCTTTCAAACTAGCTAAATCAACCATGCCAAGAAAGAATGTTCCACAAATAATTTTTTTGTATATTTCTGTATGAATGTTGGAATAAAAATCGAACTGTTAATGACCAGCTTAAAAGAATATCACAGCTTAAAAGAATATAGCAGGAATAATATCCTTATTTTTGGAATATTTTCTGGAATGAGACATGCTACTCTGGAGAACTTTTTGGTTCCTTTAGTCTCTTCTTACAATAACCTTCTAGGTTACTCTTTCCTATGTAAGATATTTTATTTATCACTTTCAAGAATATTCAAAATCGTATTGTATGAGTTTCTTAGAAATGTTATGGACACCCATCTAATAAAACGGACTTTGCGGAGTCTACAACTAAAGTTCATCTGACCACGAACCTCTCTACCAGTCCCTGTTTAGTGGTGTTGTTGTTTAGGGATTGAGTTCTGTATATAGAAGGGAGACATGCTGATCTTAGTTCTCTGTAAGTCGTAAATACCTCAGATAGCTTGCAATTTATAAGACATCTGGGATTTTATCATTCTTTACAGATAAGACGGTTCCATTTTCATGTATTTAATATCGATGCTTGTTCACCAGCCAGTTTTCTCTGGGACTCATTGATATTAAGTAACCTTAGATTTTCAGAAAGACACCTGTGTGGCAGGTTGCGTGTATTAATAACATGAGTTTGTATCTGTTGCTGTCATCATCTGAAATTTCAGTTGTACAAACGTTTGGCACAAGTTGTAAAAAGTCTTTGCAAAGCTGCATCTATGTTGTCTTAAAAAGAGACCTTCCAACAAATTGGTTTAGCAGTACTGAGCTGATTATTACAAGTTGGAACGGATCACCTTGTTCTGGAAAAATCTCAACATAAAGGGGGGCTCCAGTGTTTTTTCTGGTAAGGTCCCTTCACTTTTAAATTTGAACTCCAGTCCAAAAGGTTTTTTTTGCTGGCTGTCTCCATTGAGGACATTTTTCTTCACTTTCTGTCCAAGAGACATGACAGGAAGTTGGTGGAATTATCCTCCCAAAAACCCACCTTTGACAGATGTCTGATATGTGTGATAGCATTGGACCAATATAAGTGAGACTTGGTTTTGATAAGTAAATAATAAAGTGCATCTTTTTTCATCTGTAAAGAAGGTATAGTGTATGTGAACCTTGTTGTGGTCCTAGGCTGTTACATCTTCAATCGCCACACAAGGAGCAGCAGATGATAAACTCTTGAGTAGGTATTCAGGAACACCCTTTTACAAAATCTCACTTAAAAGTCTTTATAAAATATTGGATGTGGTGTACCTGGATTTTGCAAACGCATTCGATACAGTCCCCCATAAACACTTGATTTACAAACTGAGGTCTATAGGCATAGACCATAGGGTTTGTACATGGATAGAACATTGGTTATAGGAGCATGTCCAAAGGGTAGTGATAAATACCGTGTACTCAGAATGGTCTGGAGTGGTAAGTGGGGTATCCCAAGGCTCTATCCCGTGATCTATTCTGTTTATATTATTCATAACTGATATAGAGGATGGGATAACTTCATAACTTCACCGCAGGATATAGAAACGTTATAAGAAGATCTCAATAAAATAATGGGGTAGGCAACTACATGGCAAATGAGGTTTAACCACTGCAGCCCCGGAAGTATTTACCCCCTTCCTGACCAGAGCAATTGCAATTTTGTACTGCGTCGCTTTAGCTGACAATTGCGCGGTCATGCGACGTTGTACCCAAACAAAATTGACGTCCTTTTTTTCCCACAAATAGAGCTTTCTTTTGGTGGTATTTGATCACCTCTGCTTTTTTTATTTTTTGTGCAATAAACAAAAAAAGAGCGTGAATTTTGGAAAAAAAAAGCAAGATTTTTTACTTTTTGCTATAATAAATATCCCCAAAAAATATATAAAAAAACTAATTTCTTCCACAGTTTAGACCAATATGTATTCTTCTACTTATTTTTGGTAAAACAATTGCAATAAGTGTATATTGATTGGTTTTGCGCAAAAGTTATAGCGTCTACAAAATAGGAGATAGATTTAGTGCATTTTTATTATTTTTTACTAGTGATGACAGCGATCTGCGATTTTTATCGGGACTGCAATATTATGGCAGACACATCGGACACTTTTGACACTATTTTGGGACCATTGCAATTAATACAGCGATCAGAGCTATAAATAGCCACTGATTACTGTATAAATGCCACTGGCAGGGAAGGGGTTAAACATTAGGGGGCGATCAAGGGGTTAAGTGTGTCCTAGGGAGTGATTCTAACGGTGGGGGGATGGGCTCACTACAACATGACAGAGATCACTGCTCCCGGTGACAGGCAGCAGTAGATCCCTGTCATGTTGCTAGGCAGAACAGGGAAATGCCTTGTTTACATAGGCATCTCCCTGTTCTGCCTCTCCTCACCGCAATCGCAGGCCGCTGATGAAAATAGAGTTTGTGTGACACGCTCCCGCCCGATAGGTAGCAAATTCAAAGGGACGTACAGGTACGCCCATTTGCCTGCCTGTCCCATTTTGCCGACGTATATGTGTGTTGCGGCAGTTGGCAAGTGGTTAATGTTGAAAATAGTAAAGTGATAGATTTGCGGTCTAAAATAATAAACACAAGTAACTTGCTAGGGGGAGAACCTCTGGGGGATTCCAGGATGGAAGATGATCTGGGGGAATGGTAGATGACAGGCTGGGCAATGGCACGCAATGCCAAGCTGCAGCAAGCAAAGCCAGCAGAATACTGGCATGCATATAAAAGGGGATTTACTTCAGAGATAAAATGATAATCCTGCCACTTTATAAAACTCTGTGTCGGCCACATCGGGAGTATTCCGTCCAGTTCTGGTCATCATTCTTTAGAAGGGATCTGCTGGAAATGGAGAGAGTCCAGAGAAGGGCAACAAAATTAATAAGCATTAAACGTATTCTCTCTGGAGAATAACAGCACATCGGTGATGTGAAATAAGATTTTTAGCTGCAGAATTAAAATAAAAAAAAAGACACATACACGGTGTAGTATATCTTATTATATCAGAGGGGCTGGCAGTAATTGTGATCACTAACTTTACTGCCACACGGAATAGCGGCAGGAAGGGAGGGTCGGATTTGTCAATTGGCTCACACACTAGTAAGTGACAGACAGAGAGTGAGGGGGAGAGACTCTAAACACAGCAGGATGACAAAGACACATAAACTGACCACTGTATAATGTTATTATGGATCAGCATTCTTGAATACTGTGGTCACCACACGTAGGGGGGACAGAGGAACAGGCAGGATCAACCAGGTATTTTACAGAACAGAAAGGGACAAATGACACCGCACAAGCACAACTGACATGTTGGTGTTATATATTTCATTTGGATGTTATAAGTTGCACTGAGTAAATACAGACGGCTGTTTTTCAGGCTGCAAAACATCAAAATGTGATTATTTTAAGGGGAGATTCTTTTCTATACCCACTGTATCTACCTCTTATTATGAAAGAATTTAAAAAAAC